>CM044001.1:46268437-46273437 GCA_024085815.1 Flaveria linearis
TTCTCGTCGTTGTTATCGTCGTTGTTATCGTCGTTGTTATCGTCGTTGTTATCGTCGTTGTTCTCGTCGTTGTTCTCGTCGTTGTTCTCGTCGTTGTTATCGTCGTTGTTATCGTCGTTGTTATCGTCGTTGTTATCGTCGTTGTTATCGTCGTTGTTATCGTCGTTGTTATCGTCGTTGTTATCGTCGTTGTTATCGTCGTTGTTATCGTCGTTGTTATCGTCGTGTTATCGTCGTTGTTATCGTCGTTGTTATCGTCGTTGTTTATCGTCGTTGTTATCGTCGTTGTTATCGTCGTTGTTATCGCTGTTGTTATCGCTGTTGTTATCGCCGTTGTTATCGCTGTTGTTATCGCTGTTGTTATCGCTGTTGTTATCGCTGTTGTTATCGCTGTTGTTATCGCTGTTGTTATCGCTGTTGTTATCGCTGTTGTTATCGCTGTTGTTATCGCTGTTGTTATCGCTGTTGTTATCGCTGTTGTTATCGCTGTTGTTATCGCTGTTGTTATCGCTGTTGTTATCGCTGTTGTTATCGCTGTTGTTATCGCTGTTGTTATCGCTGTTGTTATCGCTGTTGTTATCGCTGTTGTTATCGCTGTTGTTATCGCTGTTGTTATCGCTGTTGTTATCGCGTTGTTATCGCTGTTGTTATCGCTTTGTTATCGCTGTTGTTATCGCTGTTGTTATCGCTGTTGTTATCGATGTTGTTATCGATGTTGTTATCGATGTTGTTATCGATGTTGTTATCGATGTTTTATCGATGTTGTTATCGATGTTGTTATCGATGTTGTTATCGATGTTGTTATCGATGTTGTTATCGCTGTTGTTATCGCTGTTGTTATCGCTGTTGTTATCGCTGTTGTTATCGCTGTTGTTATCGCTGTTGTTATCGCTGTTGTTATCGCTGTTGTTATCGCTGTTGTTATCGCTGTTGTTATCGCTGTTGTTATCGCTGTTGTTATCGCTGTTGTTATCGCTGTTGTTATCGCTGTTGTTATCGATGTTGTTATCGATGTTGTTATCGATGTTGTTATCGATGTTGTTATCGATGTTGTTATCGATGTTGTTATCGATGTTGTTATCGATGTTGTTATCGATGTTGTTATCGATGTTGTTATCGATGTTGTTATCGCTGTTGTTATCGCTGTTGTTATCGCTGTTGTTATCGCTGTTGTTATCGCTGTTGTTATCGCTGTTGTTATCGCTGTTGTTATCGCTGTTGTTATCGCTGTTGTTATCGCTGTTGTTATCGCTGTTGTTTCGCTGTTGTTATCGCTGTTGTTATCGCTGTTGTTATCGCTGTTGTTGTCGCTGTTGTTATCGCTGTTGTTATCGCTGTTGTTATCGCTGTTGTTATCGCTGTTGTTATCGCTGTTGTTATCGCTGTTGTTATCGCTGTTGTTATCGCTGTTGTTATCGCTGTTGTTATCGCTGTTGTTATCGCTGTTGTTATCGCTGTTGTTATCGTTGTTGTTATCGTTGTTGTTATCGTTGTTGTTATCGTTGTTGTTATCGTGTTGTGTTATCGTTGTTGTTATCGTTGTTGTTATCGTTGTTGTTATCGTTGTTGTTATTGTTGTTATCGTTGTTGTTATCGTTGTTGTTATCGTTGTTGTTATCGTTGTTGTTATCGTTTGTTGTTATCGTTGTTGTTATCGTTGTTGTTATGTCGTTGTTGTTATCGTTGTTGTTATCGTTGTTGTTATCGTTGTTGTTATCGTTGTTGTTATCGTTGTTGTTATCGTTGTTGTTATCGTTGTTGTTATCGTTGTTGTTATCGTTGTTGTTATCGTTGTTGTTATCGTTGTTGTTATCGTTGTTGTTATCGTTGTTGTTATCGTTGTTTTATCGTTGTTGTTATCGTTGTTGTTATCGTTGTTGTTATCGTTGTTGTTATCGTTGTTGTTATCGTTGTTGTAACAAACAACAACGAACAACAACGAAACACAACAAACAACGACGAACAACAACGACAACAACAACGTCAACAACGACAACAACACCAAACGACAACAACCAACAAACACAACACACAACAACTACAACAACACGACAACAACAACGACAACGACAACGACACACAAACGACAACGACAACGACAACGACGACGCAACGCGAGACAACGACGACGACAACGACGACAGACACGACGACGACAACGACGACGACAACGACACGACAACGACGACACAACGACGAGAAACGACCGACAACGACGACAACAACGACGACAACCGACAACGACGACAACACGACGACAACACGACGACAACAACGACGACAACAACGACAACAACGACGACAACAACGACGACAACAACGACGACAACAACGACGACAACAACGACGACAACAACGACGACAACAACGACGACAACAACGACGACACAACGACGACAACAACCCAACACGACGACAACACGACGACACAACGACGACAACACGACAACAACGACGACAACAACGACGACAACAACGACCACAACGACACACAACGACGACGACAACAACGACGATAACAACGACGATAACAACGACGATAACAACGACGATAACAACGACGATAACAACGACGATAACAACGACGATAACAAACGACGATAACAACGCGATAACAACGACGATAACAACGACGATAACAACGACGATAACAACGACGATAACACGACGATAACAACGACGATAACAACGACGATAACAACGACGATAACAACGACGATAACAACGACGATAACAACGACGATAACAACGACGATAACAACGACGATAACAACGACGATAACAACGACGACAACAATGACGACAACAAGACGACAACAATGACGACAACAATGACACAACAATGACGACAACAATGACGACAACAATGACGACAACATGACGACAACAATGACGACAACAATGACGACAACAATGACGACAACAATGACGACAACAATGACGACAACAATGACGACAACAATGACGACAACAATGACGACAACAATGACGACAACAATGACGACAACAATGACGACAACAATGACGACAACAATGACGACAACAATGACGACAACAATGACGACAACAATGACGACAACAATGACGACAACAATGACGACAACTGACGACAAAATGACGACAACAATGACGACAACAATGACGACAACAATGACGACAACAATGACGACAACAATGACGACAACAATGACGACAACAATGACGACAACAATGACGACAACAATGACGACAACAATGACGACAACAATGACGACAACAATGACGACAACAATGACGACAACAATGACGACAACAATGACGACAACATGACGCAACAACACAATGACGACAACAATGACGACAACAATGACGACAACAATGACGACAACAATGACGACAACAATGACGACAACAATGACGACAACAATGACGACAACAAGACGACACATGACGACAACAATGACGACAACAATGACGACAACAATGACGACACACATGACGACCAATGACGACAACAATGACGACAACAATGACGACAACAATGACGACAACAATGACGACAACAATGACGACAACAATGACGACAACAATGACGACAACAATGACGACAACAATGACGACAACAATGACGACAACAGACGACAACAATGACGACAACAATGACGACAACAATGACGACAACAATGACGACAACAATGACGACAACATGACGACAACAATGACGACAACAATGACGACAACAATGACGACAACAATGACGACAACAATGACGACAACAATGACGACAACAATGACGACAACAATGACGACAACAATGACGACAACAATGACGACAACAATGACGCAACAATGACGACAACAATGACGACAACAATGACGACAACAATGACGACAACAATGACGACAACAATGACGACAACAATGACGACAACAATGACGACACAATGACGACAACAATGACGACAACAATGACGACAACATGACGACAACAATGACGACAACAATGACGACAACAATGACGACAACAATGACGACAACAATGACGACAACAATGACGACAACAATGACGACAACAATGACGACAACAATGACGACAACAATGACGACAACAATGACGACAACAATGACGACAACAATGGCGACAACAATGGCGACAACAATGGCGACAACAATGGCGACAACAATGGCGACAACAATGGCGACAACAATGGCGACAACATGGCGACAACAATGGCGACAACAATGGCGACAACAATGGCGACAACAATGGCGACAACAATGGCGACAACAATGGCGACAACAATGGCGACAACAATGGCGACAACAATGGCGACAACAATGGCGACAAACAATGCGACAACAATGGCGACAACAATGGCGACAACAATGGCGACAACAATGGCGACAACAATGGCGACAACAATGGCGACAACAATGGCGACAACAATGGCGACAACAATGGCGACAACAATGGCGACAACAATGGCGACAACAATGGCGACAACAATGGCGACAACAATGGCGACAATGGCAAATGGCGACAACAATGGCGACAACATGGCGACAACAATGGCGACAACAATGGCGACAAAATGGCGACAACAATGGCGACAACATGCGACAATGGCGACAACAATGGCGACAACAATGGCGACAACATCGACAACAATGGCGACAACAATGGCGACAACAATGGCGACAACAATGGCGACAACAATGGCGACAACAATGGCGACAACAATGGCGACAACAATGGCGACAACAATGGCGACAACAATGCGACAACAATGGCGACAACAATGGCGACAACAATGGCGACAACAATGGCGACAACAATGGCGACAACAATGGCGACAACAATGGCGACAACAATGGCGACAACAATGGCGACAACAATGGCGACAACAATGGCGACAACAATGGCGACAACAATGGCGACAACAATGGCGACAACAATGGCGACAACAATGGCGACAACAATGGCGACAACAATGGCGACAACAATGGCGACACAATGGCGA
>CM044001.1:46275431-46400431 GCA_024085815.1 Flaveria linearis
ACAACAACGATAACAACAACGATAACAACAACGATACAAAACAACAACACGATAACAACAACGATAACAACAACGATAACAACAACGATAACAACAACGATAACAACAACGATAACAACAACGATAACAACAACGATAACAACAACGATAACAACAACGATAACAACAACGATAACAACAACGATAACAACAACGATAACAACAACGATAACAACAACGATAACAACAACGATAACAACACGATAACAACAACGATAACAACAACGATAACAACAACGATAACACACGATAACAACAACGATAACAACAACGATAACAACAACGATACAACAACGATAACAACAACGATAACAACAACGATAACAACAACGATAACAACAACGATAAACAAATAACAACGAAACAACAACGCAACAACGATAACAACAGCGATAACAACAGCGATAACAACAGCGATAACAAAACAACAGCGATAACAACAGCGATAACAACAGCGATAACAACAGCGATAACAACAGCGATAACAACAGCGATAACAACAGCGATAAACAACAGCGATAACAACAGCGATAACAACAGCGATAACAACAGCGATAACAACAGCGATAACAACAGCGATAACAACAGCGATAACAACAGCGATAACAACAGCGATAACAACACGATAACAACAGCGATAACAACAGCGATAACAACAGCGATAACAACAGCGATAACAACACGATAACAACAGCGATAACAACACGATAACAACATCGATAACAACATCGTAACAACATCGATAACAACATCGATAACAACATCGATAACAACATCGATAACAACATCGATAACAACATCGATAACAACATCGAGTAACAACGATAACAACATCGATAACAACAGCGATAACAACAGCGATAACAACAGCGATAACAACAGCGATAACAACAGCGATAACAACAGCGATAACAACAGCGATAACAACAGCGATAACAACAGCGATAACAACAGCGATAACAACAGCGATAACAACAGCGATAACAACAGCGATAACAACAGCGATAACAACAGCGATAACAACATCGATAACAACATCGATAACAAATCGATACAACATCGATAACAACATCGATAACAACATCGATAACAACATCGATAACAACATCGATAACAACATCGATAACAACAGCGATAACAACAGCGATAACAACAGCGATAACAACAGCGATAACAACAGCGATAACAACGCGATAACAACAGCGATAACAACAGCGATAACAACAGCGATAACAACAGCGATAACAACAGCGATAACAACAGCGATAACAACAGCGATAACAACAGCGATAACAACAGCGATAAAACAGCGATAACAACAGCGATAACAACAGCGATAACAACAGCGATAACAACAGCGATAACAACAGCGATAACAACAGCGATAACAACAGCGATACAAAAGCGATAACAACAGCGATAACAACAGCGATAACAACAGCGATAACACAGCGATAACAACAGCGATAACAACAGCGATAACAACAGCGATAACAACGCGATAACAACAGCGATAACAACAGCGATAACAACGACGATACAACGACGATAACAACGACGATAACAACGACGATAACAAAGACGATAACAACGCGATAACACGGACGACTAACAACGACGATAACAACGACGATAACAACGACGATAACAACGACGATAACAACGACGATAACAACGACGATAACAACGACGATAACAACGACGATAACAACGACGATAACAACGACGATAACAACGACGATAACAACGACGATAACAACGACGATAACAACGACGATAACACGACGATAACAACGACGATAACAACGACGAACAACGACGAGAACAACGACGAGAACAACGACGACAACAACGACGACAACACGACGACAAACGACGACAACACGACGACGACAACGACGACGACACGACGACGACGACGACGACGACGACGACGACGACGACAGACGACGACGACGACGACGACGACGACGCCGACGACGACGACGACGACGACGACGACGACGACGCCGACGACGACGACGACGACGACGACGACGCGGCCGACGACGACGACGACGACGACGACGACGACGACGACGACGACGACGACGACGACGACGACGACGACGACGACCGACGACGACGACGACGACGACGACGACGACGACGACGACGACGACGACGACGCGACGACGACGACGACGACGACCGACGACGACGACCGACGACGCGACGACGACGACGACGACGACGACGACGACGACGACGACGACGACGACGACGACGACGACGACGACGACGACGACGACGACGACGACGCGACGACGACGACGACGACGACGACGACGACGACGACAAGACGACGACGACGACGACGACGAGCGACGACGACGACGACGATGTGACATCCGTCACCAAAGGTCCGTCATTTAACGTGTTTTACTTAGCCTTATTTACAGACATTCCTTATTTTGACGAACCAATTACGTGAATACCATATTTGCTTTACTTAATTGCCTTATATGTGTAGTATCTTAAGACATTCTCCAAGATTTGCCCGTTAACACTAAACACGTCATTTTATAATAAAATAATTTTCACGAATAAAATCATTTTAATTATAATAACATAATAACATTTTATCATCAATAAAACAAGACAATTATAACGTTTTCAACCGAAACAAATTTAGGAACTCGGGGCAAAGTGCGGGGACTAAACTTGAAACTTTGAGAAACAAGGCTGGGTATAAATACCCACCTTCCAGCCATTTTCATTCTTTTCACCCCTCACCACCTCATCTTTCTCTCTACTCTCTCTCTAGAAACCAACACCAAAAACCAAACCGTTTCTAGCATTTTCGTCTTCAAATCTCGAGCACCATCGTGAATACTAGTTCCTAGCAGGTAGATAACCTCACTACTCGTTTTTAACTCGATTTTACAGCTGCATTCGAGGGTTTCGGGTGCTCGGGTTCATCCGAGCACAAGAGGTCGTGTGGACTTGCATGTCTGTTTCTGAGTGTGTTTCTTGTCTAGATAGGTTAGAATATGAGTTCTGGAGGTTTGTTGGGTAACACTCGTGATCGGGCAGCCGAAGGCCGACCTGAACTCACTGCCGTCGCGACTCCGATGGCGCGAAGGGGTTGTCGCGCGAAGGGGGCGTGCGACTGCATGTGTGTGCGACTTGAGACCTGAGCGAATAGGTAAGTCGCGCGGTTGTGTCGCGCGACTGTCGGTGGGTGCGAAATAGAGGTTGTCACGCGAAATAGAGGTTGTCACGCGACTGGAGATGTCACGCGACAGGGGTTGTCGCGTGACTGGGCTGTGCGAAAGTGAAAAGCGTGCGAAAGTGTGTGTGCGAATGTGCGAGAGTCGCACGGTCAAATGCCTGTCGCGCGAAAAGGAGACCACTCGCGCGAATGAAGCTGATTCGCGCGGAGGGACTTCAAGTCGCGTGGTGGCTGTTGGGTCGTGCGACTGGTATTGCGTGGTACGACGGAAGGCTTAGTCACACGAATGGAGGATCAATTGTACGAAAGTAGCTAATTCGTACAACTGAAAGTCCACTCGTGTGAATGGAGTGTCAGTCGTGCGTCCGGTCCTACTGTATGACTTAATGATGTGTGAGTGTGTGGATCCCCTCTTCGGAGATCTCACGACGATAATAAATATAATTAAGTGCCATAGCTGATCACAAAGATTAAAATCAACGCCATTAACAGGCACGTACTATTTAAAACAATCTAGTCTAAGATGTGTGTGACTGCTTGTATGTACTACTCACGACCGAACCGAAACGACCCGACTCAATTAAACAATATTATTAACAATAGTCCACAAGATTAATTCTTAACATAACTGTCAATAGGTGATTGACTGTTCATACAATACATACAAGTTTGGGAAGTTTCATCAGACATACTTACCACTTAACAAGTGAGTTTCGTGGCCCCTTTTTACGCTTATACAATTGTGTCAATCTTTTACAAATATGGGGGAAGAGTATGCTCACACGTTTTCATGCTGTACAACATACATACAATTTTCATACTTGGAATCACGTGATACTATTTTGTGAGTACTTATCTGATGCATACATGATGTTACTGTGTGGACTGTCTTACAACCATTAATTCCGGTGTTGGAACCAACAGATAGGTATTAGTAGTACTACTGGGTTGACACCCCCACCTTGACAGATGGTTACTTGTGAGTGCCATCACACTGCCAGGAACGGGCCTTGGGTGAATATATTCTGACAAGTTCTTTGTGTACGTCGTTAGGTTTGGTTGTATAAAACTCATGATATGTGATTTTGCTTACTTATAACTGTATGCACGGTATTCCACTACAACAATATACAGCATCAATTACAAGTTTAAATTTAAACCTGCGAAGCTCACCAACATTATTGTTGACCATTTTGAGCATATTTTTCAGGTAACAATGAGAACTGAAGATCTAGGAGTGCTGCCTTGTAGAGGAGACCCTAGGATGCATTTGTGTTTATACTTTTGTAAAGCTTGAACATGAATATGATCTTTTGTACACTTGTTCCCATGTTGTGGGAATTACATTACAAGCTATTATCAATGTTTTGTGATCATGTGTTGTGCTTATGACTATGCTGTCGTGAACATTGATTATACACGACACAAGTCTCCGTTTGTGTTCGGGTGTCGTCATGACACGCTTGTCATCATACTTTTATTGCTACTCTATCATATACCATGTGTTATGACGATCCCGTCTAGCTCGCATTCCCCGTGTTTCCGCTTTAGCGGGGGTGTGACAGACTGGTATCAAGCCATTGTTATAGAGAATTAGGCAATTACACTTGACCTAGACTATAACCTAGGAACCTTCATGTAGATTTGCATGCTTAAGCTTGTGTGCATTTATATATCTCGTGTATGTGTTCCTCCTTACATGATTTATTATCCTTCTGTTATGTGATCCTTCACCTTGTGCTTGAGCCTTGTGCTCGTCACGGATGAGGTGCTTCCTATTGGATCTTCCGTTCCCACTGTGCGCCGAGTTATCATAACCAAATTCGGGAATCGAAACCCGAACGATCGTCACAGATCATACATCGCGCCTGACCTCATACACTGAGAGACCGACCCGAGGAGGCTATGTCTGAGTCCTTTTAAGGACGCGAGATAGACAACCTCCGCAAGACTATACGTGATTACATGTTGGTTCTCAGTCGATTTGATGGATTATTATGGATATGATGTGAAGGAAGGTCGGATGTCATGTAACCGGATTAGGCATCATTCTCGGTACATCGTGGGTGTGGTGGGAACGCTGCGGGGAACCCTATATATAAGCATCACCGGTATACCGAGAATATGCTTGAAATGGGCTGCATGATGGTCTTGACCGACGGAGCATGAACGTTGGAACTTGATAAGTGGAGTACTTGATTATCATAAGGTGACTAAAGTTATATGTTACCTCTTTTATGAATAGAACATGCCGCCTCGAAGATCTAACCGCAGAAGTAGTAGCGGAAGTGAAGCCCCGAGGGGCAGAGGCAGAGGCAGAGGCAGATCTTCAGGAGCAAATGAGGGTCCTATTGGCAATACTCAAGGGACTGGAAGCCCTGATATGGCAACCCTGATTGCTCAACAACTGACTGCCTTGATCCCCACTATTGTAGCTCAAGTGAGCGATGCTTTGCAACAACAAAACCACTCCCACGGGGTTGGTGGTAACGAGAACGAGGGTAATGGGAACCCGACTGGGAATGAAAGTAACCAAGAGACCGAAAATGGTGGTACAGCCGGTAACGAAACTGGGGTTGCTAATACCAAACGGGCTGTTCTTACAAGGAGTTTGTGGCCTGTAAGCCCCGGGATTTTGATGGCAAAGGTGGGGCGATAGCTCTGATCAGATGGCTCGAGAAAATGGAGGCTGTGATCGACATCAGCGAATGCCTCGACAGCCAACGCATCAAATATGTTACGTGCTCACTGCAGGGCCGAGCACTAACCTGGTGGAACACCCAGGTTCAAGCGAGAGGAAGGGAATCTGCGATGCAGATGACCTGGGATGAATTTAAAGCTTTGATTACGAGGAGTACTGCCCTCACAACGAGATGCAAAAGCTTAAGCATGAGTTCTGGAATCATGCCATGGTGGGGGCGGGGCATGCAGCTTACACTGACCGATTCCACGAGTTGGCTAGGCTAGTTCCACACCTGGTCACTCCGGAATCTAAGAGGATTGAGAGGTACATTTGGGGACTCGCGCCTCAAATACGGGCAATGGTAACAGCAGCTGCTCCTCCTACGATTCAGAGCGCAATTCTGAAGGCTGGTGCTCTGACCGATGAGATGGTACGAACAGGGGTATTGGGCAAGGGAGCAGAGAAGCGAAAGGATGCTGGGGAAACAAGCCGGTCGAGTGCCGGTAAATCTGATAAAAGGGCCAAGGTCACCAGAAACTTTGCGGCCGTGACTCAAGGGAAGAGGGAATATGTTGGGCCATATCCCAAATGTGACAGATGCAGCTATCATCATCCCCCAGAGACGCAGTGCCGGGTGTGCGCAAACTGTAGGCGCCCGGGGCACCTAGCAAGAGATTGTAGAGTGGCACCGAATCTGGTTGCACCCGTCAACGCGGTTAACCCCGCCGGGAATGCCAGAGTCTGTTACGAATGTGGAAATCCGGGTCACTTCAGAAACATGTGCCCCCGACTGAACAGGGCACCGGGTCAACAGGGGGATAATCAACAGCAAGTGATGGCCATAGCGGGCGCTCAAGGCCAAGGAAACCAAGGAAATGCTGCACGGGACGCGCCTTCGTCATTGGAGCTAATGATGCCCGTCAGGACCCGAACGTTGTTACGGGTACGTATCTGCTCAATCACCATTTTGCATCCATACTATTTGATACTGGAGCAGACAATAGCTTTATATCTTCTGAGTTCGTACATATGCTTGATTTAAGTGCTAGTAGGCTAGAAACTAGTTACTCTGTAGAAATGGCCAATGGTAGGATTGAACAAGCAGACGAGATTATTAAGAATTGCACCCTAATGTTAGAAGACCAGGCCTTTAGCATAGACTTGATACCATTCGAGTTAGGCAGCTTCGATGTGATAGTGGGTATGGACTGGTTGTCAAATCATGGAGCCGAGATTGTTTCGGGAGAAAGTAGTACGAATCCCCATGCCGAACGGGGAGGTACTCAAGATTCAAGGAGAACGACCGGGAAGAACACTGAAGCTCATTTCTTGCATGAAAGCCCGCCGAAGTATACGGAAGCAGTGTTACACTTTTCTAGCTCACATCGTAGAAAAGAAAGAAGAAGAGACAAAGTTGGCAGACATTCCCATTGTACGGGACTATCCGGAGGTGTTCCCTGATGATCTGTCTGGATTGCCTCCTCCCCGACAGGTGGAATTCCATATAGAGCTGGTTCCCGGAGCTACACCGGTAGCAAAGACACCTTATCGGTTAGCACCCTAGAGATGCAAGAGTTATCCAGCCAACTACAGGAGCTACTGGAGAAGGGTTTCATCCGACCGAGTCAATCACCGTGGGGAGCACCGGTGTTATTTGTCAAGAAGAAGGATGGGTCGTTCCGAATGTGTATCGACTACAGGGAATTGAACAAATTGACCGTGAAGAATCGGTATCCTCTCCCCAGAATCGACGACCTGTTCGATCAGTTGCAAGGAGCCTCGTATTTCTCTAAGATCGACCTTCGATCTGGTTATCATCAATTAAGAGTATTCGAGGACGATATTCCAAAAACAGCGTTTAGAACTCGTTACGGGCACTATGAGTTCTTGGTCATGCCATTCGGATTGACCAACGCACCAGCTGTCTTTATGGATCTGATGAATCGGGTGTGTAAGCCTTATCTTGATAAGTTCGTGATCGTGTTCATAGACGACATACTCATCTATTCTCGTTCAAAAGAGGATCACGAAAAACACCTCCAAACGATTCTAGAACTGTTGAAGGAAGAGAAACTTTTCGCCAAGTTCTCGAAGTGTGAATTCTGGCTTCGAGAAGTGAAGTTCTTGGGTCATGTAGTCAACGAAAATGGAATTCATGTGGACCCCGATAAGATTGAAGCTGTGAAGAAGTGGGATACTCCCCAAACACCCTCAGAAATACGGCAATTCTTGGGATTGGCCGGATACTATCGTCGCTTCATTGCGAATTTCTCCAAGATTGCCCAACCGTTAACTCTGTTGACTCAGAAAGACAAGAAGTTCGAATGGGGGAAAGCACAAGAACAGGCATTCCAAACATTGAAGGAGAAATTGTGCAACGCACTAATATTGTCTCTCCAGACGGAACCGATGATTTTGTGGTGTATGTGATGCTTCACATCAGGGTTTGGGCTGTGTGCTAATGCAGAAAGATAAGGTAATTGCTTACGCTTCGCGACAACTCAAGGTGCATGAAAAGAACTACACAACTCATGATTTGGAGTTGGGTGCTGTAGTATTTGCACTCAAGATATGGAGGCACTATCTATACGGAACCAAATGCATCATCTACACAGACCATAAGAGCCTTCAACACATCATGAACCAGAAAGAACTTAACATGCGGCAGCGACGCTGGGTAGAACTGCTTAGCGACTACGATTGTGAAATACGGTATCATCCGGGGAAAGCTAACGTGGTGGCTGATGCTTTAAGCCGCAAGGAACGTGTGAAACCATTACGTGCTCGAGCGCTAGGTTTGACTATTCAAACCAATTTAAAGGCTCAGATTCAATTAGCACAAAACGAGGCGTTGAAAGAAGAGAACCTTGCGGGGGAAGAGTTCCAAGGGTTGGATAAACAAATGACTCGCAAGGATGACGGCATACATTACTTCATAGATCGTATATGGGTCCCCAAATGGGGAGGTGTACGTACACTAGTCTTGGATGAAGCACACAAGACTCGATACTCTATCCATCCTGGTGCAGACAAGATGTACCACGATCTGAAAGAACTATACTGGTGGCCAGGTATGAAGAAAGATGTTGATGTATACGTGAGCAAATGCTTGACTTGTTCAAAGGTCAAGGCGGAACACCAGAAACCATCGGGACTACTGCAACAACCTGAAATTCCCGAGTGGAAGTGGGAGAACATCACTATGGACTTCATCACCAAACTCCCGAGACACCAAGCGGGCACGACTCGATATGGGTCGTGGTGGATCGAATGACGAAATCTGCTCACTTCTTGCCTATCCGAGAAGACTACAAGATGGATAAGCTGGCAAGGTTGTACATCAAAGAGGTCGTGACACGGCACGGGGTGCCGGTGTCATCATATCCGACCGAGACAGTCGATTCACTTCACGCTTTTGGCAGACGTTACAGAAAGCGATGGGCACTCGGTTAGACATGAGTACAGCCTATCACTCCCAGACAGACGGCCAAAGCGAGCGAACAATACAGACGCTTGAAGACATGCTGAGGGCATGCGTCATTGATTTTGGTGGTAGTTGGGATACTCATCTACCGTTGATTGAGTTCTCCTACAACAACAGCTATCACACAAGCATTGGATGCGCACCGTTCGAAGCATTGTATGGACGGAAATGTAGATCACCAGTTTGCTGGGCTGAAGTTGGTGAAAGCCAGCTTACGGGTCCAGAGATCATTCAAGAAACCACTGATAAGATCTTCCAAATCAAAGACCGACTCAAAGCGCTAGAGACCGCCAAAAGAGCTATGCCGACAACCGTCGGAAGCCTCTCGAATTCAATGTTGGGGATCATGTCTTACTCAAAGTCTCTCCCTGGAAAGGGATCGTACGATTTGGTAAGAAAGGGAAGTTAGCCCCTCGATACGTAGGACCATTCGAGATTACAGAAAGAATCGGTCCGGTGGCTTATCGATTGAGGTTGCCACAAGAACTTAGCGGTGTGCATGATACTTTTCACGTGTCGAACCTCAAAAAGTGTTTGGCGGACGAGTCCTTACACGTACCAATTGAGGAAATCAAGATCGACGAAAAGCTTCATTTTGTCGAAGAACCTATTGAGGTCATGGACCGAAAGGTCAAAAAGCTAAGGCGCAGCAAGATACCTATCGTCCGTGTGAGATGGAATCCAAACGAGGGCCAGAGTTTACATGGGAACGTGGAGATCAGATGAGACTCAAATATCCACATTTATTCGCGGATGACGTTTTAGGGCCTAGCACCAGTTGAATTTCGGGACGAAATTCCCTCAACTGGGGGATACTGTGACATCCGTCACCAAAGGTCCGTCATTTAACGTGTTTTACTTAGCCTTTATTTACAGACATTCCTTATTTTGACGAACCAATTACGTGAATACCATATTTGCTTTACTTAATTGCCCTTATATGTGTAGTATCTTAAGATATTCTCCAAGATTTGCCCCATTAACACTAAAACACGTCATTTTATAATAAAATAATTTTCACGAATAAAATCATTTTAACTTATAAATAACATAAATAAACTTTATCGTCAATAAAACAAGACTAAATTATAACGTTTTCAACCGAAACTAAATTTAGGAACTCGGGGAAAAGTGCGGGGACTAAACTTGAAACTTTGAGAACAAGGCTGGGTATAAATACCCACCTTCCAGCCATTTTCATTCTTTTCACCCTCTCACCACCTCATCTTTCTCTCTACTCTCTCTCTCTAGAAACCAACACCAAAACCAACCCGTTTCTAGCATTTTCGTCTTCAAATCTTGAGCACCATCGTGAATACTAGTTCCTAGCAGGTAGATAACCTAACTACCTCGTTTTTAACTCGATTTTACAACTGCGTTTCGAGAGTTTCGGGTGCTCGGGTTCATCC
This sequence comes from Flaveria linearis, assembly GCA_024085815.1. Classification (NCBI taxonomy): domain Eukaryota; kingdom Viridiplantae; phylum Streptophyta; class Magnoliopsida; order Asterales; family Asteraceae; genus Flaveria; species Flaveria linearis. The sequence goes on from CM044001.1 coordinate 46,286,261, forward strand.
GAGCACATGAGGTCGTGTGGACTTGCATGTCTTGTTTCTGGGTGTGTTTCTTGTCTAGATAGGTTAGAATATGAGTCCTGGAGGTTTTGGTTGGGTAACACTCGTAATCGGGCAGCCGAAGGCCGACCTGCAACTCGCTGCCGTCGCGACTCCCGATGGCGCGAATGGGATTGTCGCGCGCGAAAGGGGCGTGCGACTGCATGTGTGTGCGACTAGAGACCTGAGCGAATAGGTAAGTCGCGCGGTTGTGTCGCGCGACTGTCGGTGGGTGCGAAATAGAGGTTGTCACGCGAAATAGAGGTTGTCACGCGACTGGAGATGTCACGCGATAGGGGTTGTCGCGTGACTGGGCTGTGCGAAAGTGAAAAGCGTGCGAAAGTGTGTGTGTGCGAATGTGCGAGAGTCGCACGGTCAAATGCCTGTCGCGCGAAAAGGAGACCACTCGCGCGAATGAAGCTGATTCGCGCGGAGGGACTTCAAGTCGCGTGGTTGGCTGTTGGGTCGTGCGACTGGTATTGCGTGGTACGACGGAAGGCTTAGTCACACGAATGGAGGATCAATTGTACGAAAGTAGCTAATTCGTACAACTGAAAGTCCACTCGTGTGAATGGAGTGTCAGTCGTGCGTCCGGTCCTACTGTATGACTTAATGATGTGTGAGTGTGTGGATCCCCTCTTCGGAGATCTCACGACGATAATAAATATAATTAAGTGCCATAGCTTGATCACAAAGATTAAAATCAACGCCATTAACAGGCACGTACTATTTAAAACAATCTAGTCTAAGATGTGTGTGACTGCTTGTATGTACTACTCACGACCGAACCGAAACGACCCGACTCAATTAAACAATATTATTAACAATAGTCCACAAGATTAATTCTTAACATAACTGTCAATAGGTGATTGACTGTTCATACAATACATACAAGTTTGGGAAGTTTCATCAGACATACTTACCACTTAACAAGTGAGTTTCGTGGCCCCTTTTTACGCTTATACAATTGTGTCAATCTTTTACAAATATGGGGGAAGAGTATGCTCACACGTTTTCAATGCTGTACAACATACATACAATTTTCATACTTGGAATCAACGTGATACTATTTTGTGAGTACTTATCTGATGCATACATGATGTTACTGTGTGGACTGTCTTACAACCATTAATTCCGGTGTTGGAACCAACAGATAGGTATTAGTAGTACTACTGGATTGACACCCCCACCCTTGACAGATGGTTACTTGTGAGTGCCATCACACTGCCAGGAACGGGCCTTGGGTGAATATATTCTGACAAGTTCTTTGTGTACGTCGTTAGGTTTGGTTGTATAAAACTCATGATATGTGATTTTGCTTACTTATAACTGTATGCACGGTATTCCACTACAACAATATACAGCATCAATTACAAGTTTAAAATTTAAACCTGCGAAGCTCACCAACATTATTGTTGACCATTTTGAGCATATTTTCAGGTAACAATGAGAACTGAAGATCTAGGAGTGCTGCCTTGTAGAGGAGACCCTAGGATGCATTTGTGTTTATACTTTTGTAAAGCTTGAACATGAATATGATCTTTTGTACACTTGTTCCCATGTTGTGGGAATATTACATTACAAGCTATTATCAATGTTTTTGTGATCATCTGTGTTGTGCTTATGACTATGCTGTCGTGAACATTGATTATACACGACACAAGTCTCCGTTTGTGTTCGGGTGTCGTCATGACACGCTTGTCATCATACTTTTATTGCTACTCTATCATATACCATGTGTTATGACGATCCCGTCTAGCTCGCATTCCCCGTGTTTCCGCTTTAGCGGGGGTGTGACAAATCATGTTTGATATGATACGTAACACACTTTGATTGTCAACTTCAGTCGGTGCATCCAAGATGATTGTCAGTATACTTGTCCACTTAAATTCATACACAGACTTTTGACACACATTGGTAATGAATTATGTTATATTTTATCAAACAACCTTTGTGTATCCCACGCTTATATGGTAATCAACATTCCTTAAAGGACTTTCGAGCGGTCTATAGGTATTTTTACAAGAAGAGACTATTCTTAGATCTTTCAAAGAAAAGCCAATCCTCAGGTCAGTGCCATCGCACAGCAGAGAGGCGGCAAACAACAATGAAATCTAGAATATGTAGGTTATGCTTATCCTCAGGTCAGTGCCATCGCACAGCAGAGAGGCACACAACCTATCTCCTTATTTGAGCATTTCTTATTTTCTTTTGCACATAACGCACCAACAACGTAAGTTATCAGCTTGATTGCGTTAGTATTCATTTTTTCCGTGCTTTGCTCTTTTTGTGGTCATTTGCACAACTTTGGTGGCATTTCTTTGCTCGTTATCCCTTATCGGAAATAGCTGATTGTGTTAACCAGTGATAAGAAGGGGACCCACAGTTGATTGAACCGTTTAGTTTAGATTAAACTTACGAATGAAGTCTACTTGTCTATTGTGTTGAATCTACTGACACATCATATAATGGACTAGCACCTCCCTAGATCAACTTTCTCCGTGTTCTTACAGTAACGATCAAACATACTATTATTTCCCATTTTGTTAGACTTAGACTTATCTGATTTATGATTTTTTTGTGAATTAATTAACCATTTTGAACTAAAAACCATTTTGTTGTTCCAAGTAACTCGATGCCTGTGTACTACCATTTTCCAATTTTGTATCGAATCACATTTCCAGTTTGTTGTCTATGCCTTTTCAGCTTTCCTCACCTACCCCCCTTTTTTAAGTAAATAAGTACTAAATTGAACCTGATCTCCCCCTAAAATTCTAAAACAGAAAATCTTTTTGTGTTTTTGGATTTTATAAGGACAAGGAAATTAAAACATAATAGATTAAAATAAAAGAAATACTAAAAATAAATAAAACAGGTGTCGGACTATGTATCTGTGTCTTCTAATATAACGTCACTTTTCTTTTCAACCCTGTTGACCTCTAGCTGATAGAAAAATCTGTGTTTATCAAATGGTTTGGTGTAGAGGTCTGCACGTTGAAAATCCGTGTTAATTTTGACAACATCAATTAAGTGTTTTTCATAGCAATCGCGTATGAAATGATACTTTATGCCTATATGTTTGGTCTTAGGATGTTGAACCGGATTCTTAGTTACTGCAATTGCAGCCGAATTATCAACATAGATAGGAGTAGAAGTGAAATGCAAACCGTAATCCCGCATTTGCTGTTGAATCCAAATGATTTGAGAGCAGCAGCTGGCGGCAGCAACGTATTCAGCTTCACAGGTAGACAGAGCAACTGATGTCTGCTTCTTGCACTGCCAAGTTACCAATCTTCTTCCAAAAAATTAACATCCCGCTGACGTAGACTTGTAATTCATTTTGCAGCCTCCATAATCCGAGTCACTATACGCTGTGAGCTCAAAGTCATCATCATGAGGATACCACAACCCCAGTGTTGGAGTACCCTTCAGATAATGAAAAATCCTCTTGACTCCAATCAGATGATTGACTTTAGGTTTTGCTTGATATCGGGAACATAAACATGTGGCATACATGATATCTAGACGTGAGGCAGTGAGGTTCATGAGAGATCCGATCATCCCACGATACATGGTGGCATCCACCAAATCCCCATTCTCATCAGGAACCACATCATGATTTGTGGCGAGAGGGGTACCGGCTGCAGTAACATTTTCCATATCAAAGCGACTAAGAATGTCACCGACATACTTAGTTTGATGCAGAAAGATGCCGGTGGTGTTTGGTCCACCTGTAATCCTAGGAAGAACTTCATTTCTCCCATGGCACTCATCTCAAACTCAGCCTTCATCACAGATTCAAACTCTTTACATAACTCTTTGTTTCGTGAGCCGAAGATTATGTCATCCACATAAATCTGTACCAAAAGCAAATCACCATCCTTCTCTTTGATGAACAATGTACAGTCAATCACACCCCTGCGAAAGCCATGTTTTAACAGATGGGTGGAGAGCTTTTCATACCAAGCTCGAGGAGCCTGATGTAGCCCATACAGAGCCTTGTCTAACTTGTAGACTCTGTCCCGATGATAAGGATCTTCGAATCCTTCGGGTTGACTGACATATATCTCTTCACGGATTTCCCCATGAAAGAATGCACTCTTAACATCTAGTTGATAAACTTTGATCTTCATGTAAGAGGCGTAGGCTAGAAAGATACGAATGGCTTCCATTCTAGCTACGGGAGCAAAAACTTCATTGTAGTCGATTCCTTCGACTTGTCTGAAGCCTTGGACAACCAACCGTGCCTTGTTTCTGATAACAACACCCTGGTCATCCTTCTTGCACTTTAGTACCCATTTGGTACCAATTACCTTGACTCCTTTGAGTCGGTCAACAAGTGTCCACACTCCAAGTTTCTTGAACTGTAGCAACTCCTCTTGCATAGCATTGACCCATGCTTCATCCTTAAGGGCATCACTTACGTGTTTGGGTTCAATTTGAGAAACAAAACATCTGTAAGCTCCATCATTCACGTAGCCCTTTTCCATTACTTCAGCGTAATCGGCTGTGTACAATCGACTTCTAGTCTGCACGCCAGAGTGGAGATCACTAATGATAGCATCTGGCGGATGACTCGTACTGATCCTAGTCATAGGAGTTGCAGGAACGACAATTTTCGAGTCCATAGTTGTGACTGGAGGTTCAGTATCTGTATTTCCAGATACAGGTGTAGCAGCTGACGAGCTCCCTTCATGATCAACATTAGGTGATTGTGCTGGTTCAGATGCTTCTTCATCCTCTGAATAGTCTTCACTATCATTCTGATCGGCTGAGGCAGATCCCGATGACCCACTTGCAGGAGAGGTATTGCTAGTATCCAGATTCGGTGAGTTGAGAACATCGTGCATCATCTGAGTAGCAATATCATCATCTGAATCTATCTGAGGAAGATTGAATGATTTGAAAAAGCCATCGTAGTCAAAGAATGACGATGGACCTTTTCCAGCAGGGGGAATAGTGAAACGTTGAACATCAACATTGAACCATACTTCTACCTGACCAGTAGAGTTGTTGTAAACTCGTTTGTTGGGTATATTGTATCCCAGAAAGATCCCCTGATCTGCCTTTTCATTGAACTTGCCTTCTTGAGATTTCTTCAGAAGCGTACAGGGAGCACCGAAAGGTTCCAGATATTCCAAGTTAGGCTTACGCTTCTGTAGCAACTCATAGCAAGTCTTCCCGTGCCTCTTCACTACTAACACATGATTAAGTGTGTAGCAGGCATTGGCTACAGCTTCGTTCCAGAACTGCACTGGCAGTTTTGAGTCTGCCAACATAGTCCTGGCGGTCTCGATCAGACTCCTATTCTTTCGCTCAGCAACTCCATTCATCTGTGGTGTGTATGCAGAGGTGAATTAATGAACAATTCCTTTCTCTTTGCAGAACGCATCCATCCACTGATTCTTAAACTCGGTTCCATTATCTGAGCGAATTTTTCTCACCTTAAGCTTGTAAAGTGATTCCAAAGTGGTGACCAGCACTTTGAATGAGTCAAAAGTTTCTGACTTTGCTTTCAGAAACATCACCCATGAGAATCGTGAGTAGTCATCGGTGACTACAAAGCAGTACCAGTCTCCTGCGATACTCTTCGTGCTAACTGGACCGAAGAGATCCATGTGCAGCAACTCCAGGGGCATCTCGATAGAATTGACATTTTTGGTCTTGTGAGATTTTCTGGTTTGCTTTCCTTTCTTGCATGAGACACAGAAATCAGGAAGCCTGAAGTTCTTAACAGGAACTCCATCAACTAAGTTGTTATGAATCAGATGATTCATCTTCCGATGATTTATGTGTCCTATTCTTCTGTGCCATGAAATGGAGTCCTTCTCTGTTGCTTTAGATAAGAAACATTGAACAGTAGAAGAACTAGTAGAGGCATTAGACATATCTAGAACATACAAGTCATTATATCTAGATGCTGAAATTAATACCTGCTCCTCGGGAATATCCATTTCTTTCTTCAGAATGTAACATTTGCGATTATCAAACATGACTTTAAAGCCCTTGTCACAAATCTGAGACACAGAAAGCAGATTGTTTTCTAACTACTGAACAAAGTTGACTTTGTCGAACCTTACCTTTTCATTACCTACTTCCCCCTGAGCGGTAATGTATCCTCCTTTGTTGCCAGCAAATGAAACGTGTCCCCCTTTAATTTGTTTGACATTGAAAAGGAGAGACTTATTTCCCGTCATGTGCCTGGAAGCTCCGCTATCCATAATCCATGTATTTGTAGACGCACTATAGCGGACAACCTGCGCATATGAGAAAATCATCAGTTAAGGAGGGGGACCCAAACCTTGACTGGCTTGGGTTTCCCAGAGGAATCAACCATCATGAATTCGACCCACTGTCCTTTATCAGTGGGTGGAATCTCAACTATCAGCTTGTCCTTGCTTTCAGACTCATCAGTCATTTTGGCTTTCCACAAACCATCCCTGTGAAAGGATTGCTTGTGGTAAACCTTAGACTGATTTACATTTTGAGTATATGGTCTAGATTCAGAAATAGGTTTTTCCGCTGGCATCACAGACTTGTCAGTGACTTGTCTGTGTTGTCTTTGGCGTGGAGGAGACATAAAAGACCTAGAGGGTGTTTTAGACCTAATAGGTGTTTTTGCTCGAACAGGAGTCTTAAATCGCTGTTTTGAATCTAGATTAACTTTGTTGTTCAGCTCAACCTTGAGTCTTGGAGTCTGATAGCGAGGACAATTTATTGAAATATAACCGCGCTGTCCACAAGTATAGCAGGACCTCCATTCATCAGGACTTGGAGATCTCTTGTGGGGCGGTGAATAAACTTCAGATTCTTTCTTTTTATTTTCACTTTTAAGACTTTCACCTCCTTTGACAAATTTAACTTGTTTAACATTAGTTGTGTTTTGTCTTAGAAACTAGTGATTATCTTGCTTCGCTGGTTTCGCTTGAGTGTTTTTGGAAATCTTAGGTTGTTTGGAAGTTGATTGTTTACCCAACCCAAGAGAAGCTTGAACATTCTCTTCCACTCGTTTGCCAGTGATTTGTGTGCTGGTTGTGCCTGATGCAGAAGCTGTCTGGTCAGGAACCGAAGGGGCAGAGTTAACTGCTGTATCCGGATCACTGACTAGAGGAGTTGTCACCACATGATCCTTTATGGTGTTATCATTAATTGGACGTTGTTTGATGTTTAAAAAGGACTCATGCGGTGGTGGCACAACTTTGTATCCCAACCCCTCCCCATTGTTGCGTTCTTTAACCAAGTTTTTCAAAATGTGTGAGGAACTCGCTAAACTATGTAGTTTTTGTTTCAATGACTCATTTTCTACTTGTAAAATCGCTTTGTCTTTTTTAGTCTCTTCAATGGTCTTTAAGTAGAATTTAATGTCATTTTCTTGGTTAAATGCAACAACTTCAGTTTCTTTTAACTGTTTCTTTAAAGCTTCAACGTTTTCTTTATAATTGTTTTCATTTTGTTTTAAGATTCTGTTTGCCTCAGTGCACAATTTTAAATCCTTTACTAAGTTATCATTATGATCTAATAACCTAGCAAATTTCAGGTCAATGCTTTCCCTAAATTTTTCACATTCAACACAAGCATGTTTAGTAAATAACTCATCCTTTGATTCTACCTGTGCTGATGTAGATGTTCCAACCATGAAAGCATTATGGGGTTCAGATTGTGCTTCAGATTCAGCATCCAGTTCATTCTCCACAAGCTGATCAACATCAGCTATGTCATCATCCAATTCAGCAGTGTCAGGCTCAGCTGAGTTCTCCCCCTCACTTGCTGAGTCTTCATTTAGGTCCTCAACAGAAGCAATGTTGGCTTCACCATCAGATAAAAACCGGAAGGACCAGTCCTGTCCTTCATCACCTTGTGCCACCAAAGCCTTGGAATCATTGCCTGTTGGAACTGTCTTCTTATCTTTATCTAGCTTGTTGAACGAGGAGAATGGATTGCCGTTCCCAGTCTTCTTAGGCTTCACACATTCCCTCTTGAAGTGTCCTTTCTCCCCGCAGTTGAAACACGTGACTTTGGACTTGTCAAAACCAAATGTAGTATCTTTTGTAGCCACGAGATTCTGACCTGTCTTCTTCACAAACTTTTTAGCTCTTCGAACAGCACTTGCAAGAGCCCACATAATATCCATCCTCTCCAACTCATTTTCATCCACTTGCTCATAATCTTCATCAGCTAAGTGGCAGTTCCCTATCTTCCCTGCAACCAACCCATCATAGGAATGAACCACTGCAGCGAGTAGGTCCATGTGTTCCTTGGCCACTTCCACAGTGACTTTACCTAGGTTCTCAGTTATTAACTTCGTCGAATGAGCCTCAGTATGGCTGTGTTGAACCCTGATGAGACAGATGACTCACCCCCAGACGATGAGCTCGGCCCAGATGTATTAGAAACAAAAGCAGTCTGCAGAGGAGCATTGGAGGACTTTGCAACAGGAGTTGGAGTCACATTGTAGAGAGTAGGATCCTGAGCATATGCACCCTTCTTCGCCTTATACTTATGTCTAACCTCTTCCTCTCGCAGTTTCAGAATAAAGTCATTTATATCCAAAGTCTCGAGAACTGAATTGTGTCTCAAGGTGGAAATAAATGAATCCCATTTTTCTGGAAGACCATCAGCCAAACTAGAAACCTTTTCTTCTTTAGACGTTGTTACCCCATGAGTGTGAAGTTCACTCATTAGATGATAAAAGCGGTCAATAATATCATCCAAGCTCTCGTTCCCAATAGCAGAAAAATTGTCAAACTCCTTTTTGAGTGCTTTGGCCTTCAACGATTTCAGAGTTGAGCTCCCTTTATATCTTTTCTCAAGAGCTTTCCAGAATTTTTTACTTTGTTTCTGATCCGAATACTGATGGAAGATCTCTTTAGGAATAGACTGGGTGAGCATTGCGTAAGCCTTTTTTTCAGCATTATAGGCAGTCTTTTGAGCATCAGTCATTCCACTCAACGTTAATGGCGAACCATCAGCACCAACTGGCATGGTGTAACCAGTTTCAATAGAATTACAGAGATTAGTGTCCACACCATTGAGATGAATCTCAAACCTCTGCTTCGACTGCGGGAACTCATCAATGGATAGAAGCTTAGGCGGCTTATTGTGGTTACCAATCTCATTCTCCAGAAGCAGTAGGTTCTGAATTCTTGAGTCTTTCCCTGCTGAGAATGCGAAGTTTTCTGAGTCCATGATGTATGTCGACTTAAACCTGGAAAACAGACTATTAATGCGATTGGGGAGTACGATTGGGATGCGATTGACACTAACAGATGCGATTGAACTCAACCGTGCGATTGAACAGGCGACTGAATCACAATTGTGCGATTGAACTCAATCGGGCGACTGGACAACACGACTGACTCAACTGGGCGAGTGAACTGGGCGACTAACTCAATCGAACGATTGAACTGAGAAACTGGGCTTCAGTCGTACGATTGAGATAATCGTGCGACTGGGTTGGCTGAAAACGAGATTTTTCACACACTTTGACCTAAAACACAAGTTTTTGCACCCTAGACGGCTGAAACTCTAAAAAGATTGATTTTCCAGAACATGCACACGTAAAAATCGATTTTTGAGCAGAAAGAACGGATCTTTTCGCTAAAACACGTAAACTTTTTCATAAAAACGATTGAATCAACGAAGAATCAAGAGCCTATGCTCTGATACCACTTGTTAGGACCGTGTACAGACGGAGTACTAACTGATTCTACGTTATACCAGATCAAATAGTGCGGAATCCTATTTGATTGGCGATCCAATCAGGAAGAACGTAATCAAGATCAATCCTAACGATTAGAAAACGTTAAGAATGGATTAGGAATGATCTGAAATGTTCTATGAACTTGGAATGGACGAACTGGACGTTCTGGGTCGACTAGGGTTTCAAGTATTCGAAGTGTTCCGTTTTTCCACGAATTAAGTGGTATTTATAGGTTACAGCTCTCATTCGTACGACTAAGTCAAATGACTGGCTCAGTCGTGCGACTGAATCATACGATTGGTTCATTTGTACGATTGAGTCAGTCTTATGACTCAACCGTGCGATTGACACAATCACCTGGTTCAGTCGTGCGAGTGGACCATTCGCATGGTCCAGTCGTGCGACTGAATCAGTATACTTAGTTAAACACATTCTTGAACCTTTAATGATTCAAAGCTATGTCTAACAACTGTAAACCTATTTAACATTATCATATATGCGTGTAACAATAACTAATATAAATAGATAAAACATTACATAACCAACAGACATAGATAAAAGAGATTCTCATTATATTGATCAACATTACATATGTGTTACAAGAAGAAGTTCTATTACATTTAAGCTCACTAGACTAGAACTGGGGTCATGTGTACCAACAAAAGCTGAAACTGTAAAGCTGTCAGATGTACCCGTGGTGTGTGCTTTCCCGGATGTGTTCCCCGAGGACTTGATGGAAGTACCGCCCGATCGGTAGATAGAGTTTCAGATTGAGTTAGTGCCAGGAGCTCAGCCTGTTGCTAAAGCGCTGTATCGTTTGGCTCTATCAGAGCTAAATGAATTGAACACCCAACTACAAGACCTTCTTGACAAAGGATTTATCAGATCAAGCATTTCACCTTGGAGTGCTCTGGTGCTATTCGTGAAGAAGAAGGATGGTAGCATGCGAATGTGTATTGATTACAGAGAGCTGACTAAGCTCATGGTGAAGAATATATACCCGTTACCTTGGATTAATGATCTGTTTGACCAGTTGCAAGGTGTAAGTTGGTTCTCGAGGATCGATCTTTGGTCGGGTTACTACCAACTAAAGGTTAAGGAGCAGGATATCCCGAAGACATCGTTTTGAATATGATATGGGCATTATGAATGTCTCGTGATGTCGTTTGGTCTAACCAATGCACTTGCAGCATTCATGGGCCTGATGAATAGGGTTTGTAGACTGATGCTCGACAAATCAGTGATAGTCTTTATAGACAATGTCCTAATCTATTCAAAGAATGAAGGGAACCACACCTATCACACCCCGTGAGGATTTAGAAACTTTAAGAAGGGAGAAGTTGTATGTGAAATTATCAAAATCCACGTTTTGGTTACCCGAAGTACAATTTCTAGGTCCTGTGATTAACCCAGAAGGGATCATGGTTGATCCTGCTAAAGCGGAAGCGGTGATGAAGTGGAGTTCGCCAAAGACGCTGTCTGAAATCTGAAGTTTCCTCGGATTTACCGGATGGTCATTCAGGACATTTCCAATATTGCCTCACCACTGACCAAGTTAACGAGGAAAGACATGAAGTTCGAATGGAGTGACAGCCAGGAGAATGCGTTCATGGAGCTAAAGAGAAGGTTGACACAAGCTCCGATGTTAACGCTGCCGGAAGGGAATGAAGACTTGGTTGTCTATTCCGATGCTTCTTATCAAGGGTTAGGGTGCGTACTAATGTAGCGAGGCAAAGTTATAGCGTACGCGTCCCGACAGTTAAAGATTCACAAAGTGAACTACCTTACCCATGATTTGGAGTTGGCTGCTGTGGTATTCACATTGAAGATCTGGAGACACTACTTGTATGGTGTCAAGTGTACGATTTTCACAGACCACAAAAGCCTAAAGTATTTCTTTCTAGCAGAAGGATCTTAATATGAGATAAGGCGATGGTTGGAGCTCATAAAAGACTACGACTGTGAGCTTCATTACCATCCGGGCAAGGCCAACGTTGCGGCCGATGCCCTTAGCCAAAAGGAGAGACCCGAGCCGATTCGGGTGAAGGCTTATCAGTTGGTTATGACCGCTGACGTGATGAGACAGGTCAAGGAGTTTCAGAAGAAATGGCTGAAAGAAGATCGGATTAATTCCGAGCGGATGAAAGGTGTCACAGAGTTAGGTGACAACACTCTCGGTGTTAGAACCCGATCTGGATGGATATGGATTCCTTGTTATGGAGACCTACGTGGAAAGGTCATGGATGATGCTCATAAGACATGATACTCGATTCATCCTGGTGCCATGAAGATGTATCAAGGCATGAAGAAAGATTATTGGTGGCGGGGATGAAGCGCGACGTAGCCGAGTACGTGAGTAAGTGCCTTGCTTACAAGTAAAGGCAAAGCATCAGAAGCCATATGGGAAGATCCAACCCTTGGATATACCCGAGTAGAAACGGGAGCACGTCACCATGGACTTCATAATGAAGTTGCTGCTTACGGCAATGGGTTACGATGCCATATGGGTGATAGTTGATCATTTAACGAACAGTGCTCACTTTCTGCAGATCCGTGAAACATACTCGTCTGAGAGATTAGTGGATCTATTTATCAAAGAGATTGTAACTCGTCATGGTGTACCAGTGTCTATCGTGTCTGACCACGACACTCGGTTTACATCGAAGTTTTGGAAGAAGTTTCATGATGCGATGGGGACGAGATTACATATCAGTACAGCTTACCATCCTTAAACAGATAGTCAGTCGGAGAGAACCATTCAGACGCTAGAGGATATGCTTTAGTCATGCGTCATTTATTTTGGAGGGAGTTGGGAGGAACACCTATGATTAGCCGAGTTCTCATATAACAACAGTTATCATGCCAGCATCGGTATGCCCCCTTATGATATGCTATACGGTAGAAGGTGTAGGACGCCCGTGTGTTGGGGCAGCATTAGGCAGAAGGAGTTGGGAAGCCTTGAGATGATAGAGGCTACGACCGTAAAGTTGGAAAGGATCAAGGCCTTTATGAAGGCAGTGATGGATAGACAGAAGTCATACGCCGACAAGAGGCGTAGACCGATCGAGTTCAAGGTAGGCGATAGAGTTATGTAAAAGGTCTCGCCTTGGAAGGGAATTATCCGATTAAGAAAGCAAAGGAAGTTGAGCCCGAGGTATATTGGGCCCATCCAAATCGTTGCCAGAGTAGGAGAGGTAGCCTACTGATTGGAGCTACCCGACGAGTTAAGTGGAATTCACTTGAAGTTCCACGTATCTCATCTGAGGAAGTTCTTAGCCGACGAGGATATGATCGTACCACTTGGGGATATCGAGGTGCACGAATGGATCAATTATGTGGAGCAACCCGTGGCCATCATTGACCAGAAGGAGAAGAGGCTAAGGAATAAAGTGGTTCCACTTGTGCGCGTACAGTGGAAGCACAGGAAGGGGTCCGAGTTCACTTGGGAAACCAATGAAGAGATGAGGCAGCATTACCCTCATCTGTTTGAAGATTGATAGGTTTTGAGGACGAAACCTAAATAAGGGGGTGGACTTGTAACGCCCAGAAATTTCGAGAAAGAGAAACGAGAGAAAAGATTTTCATGCGAAAAGAGTGTTCTCGCACGAAAGGTAGTTCTTGAGCGAAGAGAACTTCTCATGCGAGAAATCTGCGAAAAGTACACTGGGTATAAAACCTATGAATACCTATGTCTGGCACTCACTTATGCGAAAAGTGTTGCTACTAGAGAGAAAGGACGACTGTTTAGAGAGAGAAAGCGAATAAACGAGGTGTAAAGGTATGTAACTTGTGTAGTAACATGTATTATGTACTAAGGAACGATTATTGATATATATATATAACATGTGGTTATGTAGCATTTCGTTCGATAAAGGATTCGGGAAGGTCGTGTTTGTACTAATACATCACGAGGTGGGCTTCTAGACCCCACTTTTATGTGTTTTCCATGTTTTGGGGCTAATATGCATACCTAAATGAATGTTTTTGATAAAGTATGATGATATAAACTGTATAGTACATATTATATGTTAAATTAACTAAAGGATCGGTAACTTATGGATAAAGTTTGCTGCAACAGAAAAGTTATCGCGCGGGGAGTGAGTTCTTGCGCGAAAAACCTTGCAAAAAGTAGCTTTTTCGCGCCTAACGGTTACTTTTCGAAAGTTCTCTCGGGAATGAGGAAACTTGTCCAGCAAGCTATCGCATCAGAGGAGGTTCTCACATGAATAATGATGTCCTCGCGTGAATGAGGGTGTTCTCGTGTGATTGAAGAGTTCTTGCGCGAAAGGTGGAGTTCTCACGCGAATAGATGTTCTCGCGCAAAAACTTGATAGTTTATGTATAATGTTAACCTGTATAACGAACGATAAAGATAAACAAACGATAAGCTTAATGCTAAAGAGATAAAGTATGTAGATATACATATATCATTATAGTTAAAGTGGTTAAAGAACGATGATAAAGTCACATGTGAATGTTAAAGAACTTGAATAATAATTCAAGAATGTTACCCGATAAAGCACAGCTGTAAAAATGTTAAAGAGCGCTAAAGAAGTTTCGCAAGCACTACCAAAGGAGGGTTGTATCTGTTATATTCTCACATAGGAGTTACATATCAGTGTACTCACATTGGGGTATACTTTAGGGTATGCCCGTGCCGTTAAAGGAGATATGCTTGGCAAATTCTCACATAGAAGTTACACATCTGTGTACTCACATAGGGGTATACTTTGGGTATGCCCATGCCGTTAAAGGAGATATGCTTGGCGTATTCTAACATAGGAGTTACACATCGGTGTACTCACATAGGGTATACTTTAGGGTATGCCCGTGTTGTTAAAGGAAATATGCTTGGCGCATTCTCACATAGGTGTTACACATCAGTGTACTCACATAGGGGTGTACTTTTGGTATGCCTGTGCCGACAAAGGAGCTAAGCTTTTTGCTAAGTTTAGCGATAACGTAAAAGATTAAAGCTAAAGTACAGATAAAGTAACGATAAAGTATGGGTAACGTGACGATAAAGTAAACGATAAAATAAAGGGCTAATGTATAGTTATAGGACGAGTTCTATAATTGATAAAGTAATCTTGCTCTAACGTAAGCGAGAATTTAAAGTTTACGAGATGTTAAAATATGATAAAGAAAGCTAAAGTTTTGTAAGGCCCCCTTTCCAGGCACCTCACAGTTGGTCATTCACCTCATAAAACATACATATTAATAATTTAAGCAGCGGAATTAAGTTGGCAAAAACCCTTCATTCATTTAAAACACTGTTGTTAAGCAATACATTCTAGTTTCTAAGTCACAAAACAAATAGACGAATGAATTACAAAACAACAGTATCGTCAAAACATAATTTGGATGTCAGACTTGTCTTGCCGAATAGCCATCTCAGTGTGCCATCCTCAGCAACCTGTTACCTGCCAACTGGAAAATACATAAAGTCAGCGTTGCTGAGTGAGTTCTAGTTTTGTAATTAAAATACTTTACTTCTCATTTCAAAACGTTCGTTATGCATATGTGATCACGCATCGTACGTACACGTAGGTAATTTCATTATTACCTTCATCATTCGTTCATTAGTTTTCATTCGTATACCATTCATCGTTCTCATTCACGTTCGTACATACATTCTTTACATTCATTCATACGTTCCTTAACTTTCATTCGTCAAGCATGCAAAACTCTAAGGGTCACCTTTCTTCTCTGCCCCCATGGTTCCAACCCATGAGCCGACAAAGCATATCGTATCCGTCTGGTGCCCCTATGGCTCTCAGTCCATAGACCGACACCTGGTGCCCCTATGGCTCTCAGTCCATAGACTGACACCTGGTTGCCCCTATGGCTCTCTGTCCATTGACCGACAACCTCGTTGCCCCTATGGCTCTCTGTCCATAGACCGACAACGTCTCATCCGGGGTCACGTTAACCCCGTGAGTGATCGTCACCACTCCTGCTGTAACAACTATCCCGTGACAGGTCACAAAGACACTGCCCGTTGTTCTTAAGGCAACTATGGCTCGCTGTCCATAATCTACCATAAGGCTCGTAATAGGCCTAGTTACTAGAACCAAGCACCATTTCCAAGACTTCATAACCGTCAATTCCATCTCGTGCCCCTTAGACCATGCAAGACTTTCGTTCATTCATTTATGCATGTATTCATCATCATTCTTCTTTTCGTTCATTCGTTAATACATGCATTCATCATCATGTTCTTCTTTCATTATCTTTCACTTTACGTTACATAATACTTCATTAGTTCATTCTCGTCATTCGTAAAGTTTCAGAAAGATAAGCATACACAATTACAAGGAACATACACCCTTATCATACATTCATCAACAGACATTCCTCATCATACATAGCATCATACCATACTTAACAATATTTATTAATAATATTGTTAACAATAATAATACACTGATAATAATATCAGTAACAATAAGGGTTAATCATAATCGTCATTACATGCATGAAACATTATCATTTATCAACTCTAGTCAACCCTGGTCAAAACCTCGAACTTCGGATTTACAGGAAATTTTCTGTAAAATTCTAAGTATTCTGGGCGTTTTACCCCTGTTGGGCGTATAAGCCCTCTGGGCGTATGAGCCCTGTTAGGCGTAAGAGCACTGCTGGACTTTTTATCTTATACTTAGAATTATCTGGTCATACGACCACACTGTTGGTCGTATGAGCACTATTGGTCGTACCATCCCTAGACTTAGAAATATGTTCTGATCATACGACCACACTGTTGGTCGTATGAGTCCTATTGGACTCTTCAACATACTTAGAAAATTACTACTTAGTCATACGACCACACTGTTGGTCGTATGAGTCCTATTGGACTCAACACTTAGAAAATTACTTGGTCATACGACCACACTGTTGGTCGTATGAGTCCTGTTAGACTTTTCAACACTTAGAAAAATACATCACCTGGTCATACGACCACACTGTTGGTCGTATGAGTCCTATTAGGCTTTAACACTTAGAAAAATCCTGGTCATACGACCACACTGTTGGTCGTATGAGCACTGGTGGACTCATCAACTTGTGCTTATTTATTCTAAGTCCCAATTTCAGACATATTAGCAACCTGTTCATGTGTATAATTCATAGTCCAAGTCCCAAACATCATAATGCCTAGTTCTAAACATATACATATGATTCTAGGCATAAATCTAACATAAACATAAACATACATACATTCATTTCATACGGGTATCAACCCAAATGTTATAAAGAAAACATATATATATACATGCATTTCCAGCCCCAAAACGTTTAAAAACCAGTAAAAAGGGGTCTAGAACTCACCTTAGTTGTTTCAAATCTTAAGACTCTTCACCCGAGCTCCTTTAATCGATTCTAACACCTGGAAACCTTCTAAACACACATTTGGAACACATAAAAACACAAATAAGCATTTAACCGAGGCTAAGGTTGCCAAGAACAACTCAATTTCACGATTTCTTACCTGGAATTCGAATCCTGCTTGAATCTCCTTCTCAACCCGAAGCTTCTTCTTCTTTCTCTCTCTCTAAAAGTTGAATGATAGATGTTATGCAGAAGGTAATAGGTGGCCATGCCACCTTTTTACCAACCTTATAAGATTTTTATTCATTTTACACCTTTGGTCCTCCAACTTGGGGTTGACTTCCCTTTTCCTCCTTTTTCTCTCTCTTTATTCTTTTATTTCTTTAAGAATTATGGGTGTTACAAGTTTTAACGAAGTTAAAGTATGATAAAGTATACGTGTATGATAAAGTTTTGTTAAAATAAACTTAGAGCTCACTCGTCGTCACAGATTTTTGTATATATATTAGATTGACATGTATGCTATACATTATGGAGTGAGCTTGGCATGGATAGAGAAGCTACCTGACAGATAATCGAGACTGGCATCCTAGCATTGATTTTTGGATTGATAGCGATAGTTATCTTTTTGATATAAATGTTTAAACGATTATAATTTTTGTATGTTCCGCTGAGTATATTAATGAAATTTGATGTTCGAGAACTTGTGTTTCTAATGTTCGAGAACTTGTGTTTTGTAAGGCCCTGTTCCCGGGAAACCTCACAGTTGGTTAACCATAGCATAAATTCAGTTTAATAACAAAACATTGCAGCGGAAAATAATTAAACATTCGTTAAAGACTTAGAAACCCCATTGTACTCATACATTTGTCCTTTAAAGGTAAATAAAACATATTCCTTGTTCATTAATTACAATAAAGGCTTCATTAATAGGAATGCCATCCATATTTCCCCAAGTAGCTCCGTGGTGCCATCCTCAGCATCAGCGCCTACCTGCCCACTATTATGCATAAAAAGTCAGCCACGCTGAGTGAGTTCTAGTTTTATATAAGTAAGAAAGTATAATCTTTCATCCTTTCATATAATGAACACGCAAACATCATACTTCAAACGTTACTTGCATCACATTAGGCACGTTCATTATCTTTCATTCTTTCATTACATTTCACTTCATCATAGGCGAGATTGCACAAAGCAAGATCTCCATGTTGATTGACAACGAATGTCAATCCCCGTCGGTACATGTTATCCATGGTCGCTACCCCCGACGGTTGATCGATCGCCGTCGGTACACATCTTCATGGTAGCTTCCCCCGACAGTTGATCCACACTGCTAGGCACATAGCCCGCTCATGAATACGGATCCATCGTCGTACATCAGACTCACATAAGTGAAGTCTATCATAGTGCTTGCAAGACTTTTCATCATCATATGGGCCCGGGGGTAACATTCATTAAGTTTCACTTTTTATTAATATTATCTTTCACTTGACATATAATACGTAACTTATCAAATACACAACATACCAAGTACTAGTCATCATAACACGTAACCGACCCTCCGCGGGACAGCGGGGGTTCGGGGGCGGCAGCCCCTGACAGCGGGGTTCTAGGGGCAGCAGCCCCTAGTGGGGTCCAAGGGGCAACGCCCCGGGCTGGGGCCGGGCTGCCAGGTCAGCGCGCCCGAAAATTATTTTGAGCTATTTAAGTGTCACATTTTACCTTAGGAAAAATGTATTTTCTTGTTAAAACACCTTGAAATCCTTATCTTGAAAACTTTATGTTTACTATGCATAATAGCCCCAAAAACATGGAAAAACGTTTAAATAAGGGGATCTAGAACTCACCTGAACTTAGCAAATAGCTTCAATCCTAAGTTACTTAAGCTATAGTCCAAACACTCTAGCTTGTTTTGCTGCTCCTTTCTTGAGATTTGTTGCCCAAACACCCAGATCTTCAATCCCTTGACCTTAGAAGCTCCAAAACTTGAGTTTCTTGCACTTTCTCTCTCTACTTTCTCTCTCTACGGATTTTTGGACTTAGGGTTGGAATGAAGAAGATGGTGGCTGCTTTGGGTAGGTTAAGGGATGATTATGGGCCTCAATCCACTTAGGCTCTTGTCCATTAGCCTAATTAGCCCATAATCCATTTTTCTTTCTTTATTAAATACCCATAATTAAGCCCATTATCCCCGGCGACTCGTTTTGACTTTTCGGGGTGTTACATGTTTCTGATGTCCAAAACCAACGGTGATGTCGTCCGGGAATGGGGCCTTACAAGTTGGTATCAGAGAGAATTATTAACTCCTCTTTTTATATATATGGAGTTCAACACCCGAGCCCCTTGGGATTTCAACACCCGTACCCTTTGGGATTTCAACACCTGAAATCCTTACATATATTTAACTCCTCTTTTCTATATATGTGGAGTTCAACACCCAAACCCCTTAAGATTTCAACATCCAAAATCCTTACATATATTTAACTCCTTTTTAAACTATCAATACACATACTTAGACCCGTATTCATATAAATCATTTCTCCCATAATCATGTTTATCATAATAAACAAACTCAAATCACATGTAATTGAACATGTTTCATCTCCACATAATTCATACAAACTCATAATAAGTACATCATATATCATGTAATTAAACATATAACATAAATTATTACGAGCCAGTGTACTTACCTCTTGATATCACTAACAATATTATACAAGACCTGAGTTGTTACTCGTCAATCATTGTTGATTTATGAACAGAAATTACTCTTTTTTTGTTGCCCATTCTTCGTTATGATTTTTTTACAAAGACTATGTTACTGACTTCACATTGAGCATATATATTGTTTTATAATGATTTATTAATAATGTTAACAGGTGTCATAAAATGAAACCTACTTCACCTTAGAACGCAACGTGCAATCATCACATGAATCTCCATATTCTAATAAAAAGGTATCTAAAATAACACATGTCATTATCATATTGTTCCTTAATATTTTTTCCCACCTCTCTCTATTAATTAGTAATCACATTAGTTACTAAAAATATTATTTAAATTGTTAGATTAAAATAGTTTTTTAATAAATTAAGCAAGAGATATTTTTACTATCGTTATTTCTAAGAGAATAATTTTTCATAAAATTAGAAAACTTTTTAGAACATCAAACTTTTTTAAAAATAAAAAATATTTTATAATTTGTGTTTTTAAAAAGAAAAAAATTTAAATAAAAAATAATTAAAATTAAGAGTTATAGATGAAAGTTTTTAAGTATGACATTTTTTAAACGTTTGTTTTAAAATAAAAATTTTATTTTATTTATCATAAGAAATATTTTAATCATATCTTATTTTAAAATATCAATTTATAATTAACAAATTTCATTCTATTTAATATTTTTTATTCAACCCGTGTAATACACGGGTCTACTAAAGCTAGTTATGTTATATAGTCATCTATTTGCATTAATTTGTCACAATGTATATGTTTTTCTTTTCTTTCTTTCTTTTTTTTACTTCACTTGCTATCCAACAATTACTAAGGGATATTACTAACCATTTTACAAAATATCATAACTTATTATATATATATATATATATATGTACATATGTATGTACGTACGCATGTACGTACGTATGTACGTACGTACGACGTACGTAGGTACGTACGTACGACGTACCTACGACGTACCTACGTACGACGTACGTAGGTACGTACGTATGTAGGTACGTAGGTACGTAGGTACGTAGGTACGTACGTAGGTAGGTAGGTACGTAGGTACGTAGGTACGTTGGTACGTAGGTACGTTGGTACGTAGGTACGTTGGTACGTAGGTACGTAGGTACGTAGGTACGTAGGTACGTAGGTACGTAGGTACGTAGGTACGTAGGTACGTAGGTACGTAGGTACGTAGGTACGTATGTACGTAGGTACGTATGTACGTATGTACGTATGTACGTATGTACGTATGTACGTATGTATGTATGTACGTATGTATGTATGTATGTATGTATGCACATTTTAACATACACGTAAACATATATTAATTTTTATTATTTTAAGTAATCATAAATTCTATTATTATTATTATTTCTACATTATTATTATTATTATTGGGTAGCGTCAACACTTATTTAAACGTTGCTTAATTCAATAGTAATTTGCCCGAAACTTACTCGCTCATTTATATTTGAATTACAAGTTTTAAATATTTTATTTCATTCATAAATCGGGATGTTACAACTCTCCCCTCTTATTTAGGTTTCGTCCTCGAAACCAGTTCATACATTAAATAATTCAGGGTAATACTTCCTCATCTCATTTTTAGATTCACATGTGGTGTCAGAACCATGTCGATGCTTCCACTGTACTTTTACATGACTTATTTATTTATTTCGTAGTTGCTTAACTTTATAATCAAGAATAGCCATTGGCTTTTCTATGTAGTTAAGCTTTTCATCAACTTCTATTTCATCCAATGACACATGTCATTTCATCAGCCAAACATTTTTGTAAATATGACACATGAAATGTGTTATAAATTCCGTTTAATTCATCAGGTAATTCCAAACGATACAAAACTTGCCCCACACGAGCAATAATTTTAATCAGGCCAATAAAGCACGGACTTAGCTTCCCACGTTTATAAAAACGAATCACACCTTTCCATGAAGAGACTTTCAACATAACATAATCTCCCACTTGAAATTCTATTGGGCGTCTTCGTTTATCAGCATATGACTTTTGTCAATCTTGAGCCGCCTTTAAATGCGCTTTGATTTGATCAATCTTTTCATTCGTCTCCTCCACCACTTCTTTATTTGCAAGTTCTCTTTGACCGACCTCTCTCCAACATACAGGAGTGCGGCACTTTTTAGCATGCAACATTTCGAACTAGGGCATTCCAATGCTTGAATGGTAATTATTATTATAAGAGAACTCTGCTAAAGGTAAATATTTGTCCCAACTGCCACCAAAATCAATAATACATACCCGTAACATATCTTTGAGAGTTTGAATTGTTCTCTCGCTTTGCCCATCTGTCTGTGGGTGATATGCCATACTGATTAACAACTTGGTGCTTATTCCTTCTTGAAAGTTCCTCCAAAATCTTAGGGTAAAACGTGTGTCTCTGTCTGATACAATAGACAATGACACACCATGCCTTGACACTATGTCGTTAACATATATTATACCATTCGTTCAGACAAATAGTTTTCACGAATGGGTATAAAGTGAGCACACTTTGTAAAACGATTTATAATTACCCATATTACATCATATCCTTTGGTAGTTTTAGGAAGTTTTGTCACCAGATCCATCGTAATATGCTCCCACTTTCATAATGGAATTTCTAGTGGTTGCTTTTTATCATATGGCTTCTAGTGTTCAGCTTTGACTTGTAAGTAAGTCAAGCATTTTTCCACATATTTAGCGATATCTCTTTTCATTCCAGGCCACCAATACTCTTTTTTCAAATTGTTATACATCTTGGTTGCACCCGGATGAATTGAGTACTTTGATTTACGCGCAAGAAGCATTGTTTTGACTTTGTAAGTCCACGAAATCCAAATTCGTCCAAAACAAACTTTAATTCCTTTATCATTCTCCTCAAGTAGATGAACTTGACCAATGATCCTTTCGCGCTTTAAATTTTCCACTTTCAGTGCCTCCACTAGTGCAACTCTAATTTGATCAAACAGTCTGAATTTACAATAAATTTATATGACTTTACTTTAATTGGAGTGTAATTCTCCTTCCGGCTTAAAGCATCAACTACCACATTAGCTTTACCCGGATGATAAAGTATTTCACAGTTATAATCCTTAACCAGTTCTAACCATCGTCGTTGCCTCAAATTCAATTCTTTCTGGTCAAAGAAATATTTCAGACTTTTATAATCAGTGTAGATAGTGAACTTCGTTCCATATAAGTAATGCCTCTAGATCTTTAACGTAAATACGACCGCTGCCAATTCAAGGTCATGGGTTGGGTAATTTGCTTAATGTGACTTCAATTGTCGTGAAACATAAGCTATCACCTTCCCTCTTTGCATAAGGACACAACCCAATCTGACAAGTGAGGCATCAGAATAAACTACGAAATCGTCTGTTCCTTCTGATAATGTTAGGACAGGAGCTTTAGTTAACTTTTGTTTCAAAAGTTGAAACGCCTTTTCTTGTTCTGGGTTCCATTCAAATTTGGAGTTCTTTTGAGTTAGCTTTGTCAATGGGGAAGCTATTTTCAAAAAATCCTGAATAAAACGCCGATAATAACCGGCTGAACCCAGAAAGCTTCTGACTTCAGTTACAGTGGTATAAGTGGTGTCGGGTGAATCGAAGGTGGTAAAGGGATGAGGTCAGAGGTGGTGGTGCTGTGTTGTGGTAGTGGTGGTGGTTGACCATGGTTCAAGGGGTTGACAGTGGTAGTGGTTGTGTTGTGGTGGTGGTGGCGGCTGTGTGGTGGTTAGTGGCTTTTAGGGGTTTTTAGGGGAGAGAGTTAGACTATCCCCATCGCTTTGCTCGTGGCTGGCCCGTCGCTGACGTGGATGGCTCCCCCCGACAAGGCGACGATAGGGGAGAAGGGATGAAGATGACCGATCCTTGGCCATGGGCGATGGAAAGGAAGGTGGTGGTGGGCCCACCACTATAAAATTAATTCTAAAATATTAATATACGGGTGGGCCCCGCTATTATTAAATGATTTTAAATTAAAATATTTTAACTAAAATAATAATTTAAGGATAATATTTTAGTTAAAATGTGTTAATTAGAGTTTATTTTTTATTTTTATAATTATTTAAAATGTCTTAAAATACTTAAAATGGTTTCAATTAAAAGTTTTTTTTAATTTTAATTCTTTTTAAATTTATAATAATAAACTTAACAATTTGAGTACTTTTTAGTTTTTATAATAACGGCTATTTTTTTATAACGTGAGGCGGAAAAATAAAGGTATTTGTGGGAAGAATAGTGTTGGAGGTAAAAAGTGTTTGTGGTAAGAATGAGTGGAGGTGAGTGAAAAGCTGACGTGGCATGCTGATTAGGATTGTTCTTGAAAAGGATGAGTTGTAGCGTTATGAACAGTCTTAGAGAGAGAGAGCGTGTGAGACAAATATATATATATATATATATATATATATATATATATTGTATTACTCAGAATTATTTAATAAATTACATTATCAGCCCTATTAAAACGTTCGGAGGAAAACCGTTATTTCGACCGGGAGCAAAATCAAAGTTTACTCTAAGTTTTAAATACCTAGGGGTTATCTTTTATAATTTAATCACAATATGGTGTTTCTTACCGCATGTTGCGACGGAACATGGTCTCACACTAAACATAATTGTCCGCAGAGTAGCCAACTATAAACATGTATGACAATTGAAAAATAATTAAATGAGGCTTGATTCGAGTTACCTATTATGATGGTTTGCTGTTGAATAATCACAACATCTTCCTACTCTAATAAAAGGGTATCTGGGATGACACGTGTCAACATCACAATCATTCTCACCAAAATTTTCCCGCCCCTCTCTCCTATTAAATAATTACCTTAATTACTAATAATACTATTTAACACTTTTTTAGATTTTATAAATTAATAAAGAGATCTATTTATTAATGTTATTTCTAAATAAATAATTTTTTTATAAAATAATAAATTATTTAAAGCATAAGACTTTTTTAAAAAATACAAAATATTTAAAATTGATATTTTCAAAAGGTTATTTTTTAAAACCAAAATAATTAAATTTAAGAGTTATAATAAGAAAATTTTTAAAAATGACATTTTTATACGGTTTGTTTTAGAACAAAACGTTTATTTTTTTTTGAAAAAAAATAAAGTTTTAAAAATTGATATTACTATTTTATAACTTACAGTCATTTCTAATGCATAATTTCAGTGATATTATATCTTAAATATTATTTTATAATTAATAAATTTTGTTATATTAATTTTTATTTATTCAACCCGTGTAACACACGGGTTACTATAGCTAGTATAAAATAAACTAACAAAAAAAAAACACATAAGTATTTAAACCAGCGCCAATAATTAACATACAAAGAGGTTGCCTCAAATTAAAGCATCGATCATGATCACCGACTCTCATTATCAAGATCATATTAATAACATCAATAAGCATGAGCAACACCGTTACTATAATTAAGTATATTAACTTGGTTTATTATACAAAAGTTTTAAAGAAAAAAGCATACATATTGTTATTATTCTATAGGAAAGAATGTTTGCACTTCTTTACTTCATATTATTCGCACTTTGCTAGTGTAAATAAAATAAATTTAAAAAGAAGAAAAAAAAACATTAGATAATAAAAGAAAGCATCCTCTCTTCTAGTTTAGCCCTGCTAATGAAAATCCTTCCCGCCCAACAGTTTATAATGTTGGTAGCGATAGGACCTAAAATAAAACAGATCTAAAATGCCAACAAAAAATACTTCACTTTCCTAAATGGTATAACATGACATCAATAAAAAGCGTGGTTTGTTAAACCTAGTCTTCATTAAAAAAGAAGCGTTCTATTTAAAGAAAGTGAAATTCAAAGCTATACGACACCAATAAAAAGCGTGGTTTGTCAAACCTGGTCTTCATTATAAAACCCGTCCTATTTGAAGAAAGTGTGAAAGTTAGAGCTATATGACACCAATGAACGGTGTGACCTGCCATAATGCAACGTTGAATGTCACTGTTGTTTGTTCCGGTGACTCAAACAACTATAAATAAGAAACTTTATCACAATAGAAACAACATTGGAGATTATTTTAAGAAAGAGATTCAAATACAAAGTGTATTTTGCTACAAAGTATGAGAAGATAAAACGAGTCAAAAAAGTCACAAAAAAATTATATTTCATAATTTAAATCGAATTTCAAAAAAGTAATTCCGAGCTTTTGTTACCCTAGTCGTCCTCACTAAGAAAAAAATAAACGAAAAATAAAAAAAGTAAAAAAAATTAACGTTTTTTAATTGTGTCGTTTATGAAATGCACAATGACGTTATTGTGTCATTATAAAAGACACAATGACGTCATTGTGTCATTATGAAATACACAATGACATTATTGTGTCATAAAAATACCGAGTGAAATTTTTTTATTTATTTATTATTTATTTTCTAAAATAGAACGACGAGAGAAACAGAGACTCTGAATTACTTTTTTGAAATTCGATTTATATTGTGAGAGATAATTTTTTTTATGACTTTTTTAGCCTCATTGTGTCTTCTCACACTTTTTAGTAAAAATACACTTTATAGAATAACCTAACCCTTATTTTAATATAGACTAACAAAATCTCAAAATTATTGTGTTTTATATACTTAAATGAGTTGTTTATGGGACTCCATGCTGCTTTATCTTTATAGTAATTCGACTCAGCTGTTTTTAACGTTTATAATGTACCAAAACATGTCGAGTGAAAATGGTTCAATTTATAAATATCAAGTGTTGCAATGAAGCAAGGCTAAGTGCAACATATTATATGTGTTTGTTTCAAAACATGTCGGGGGCTGTTTGGTAGCCTCTTAATGGTTCCATTAAGAGGCTACCTCTGAACCGTTAAGAGGTTTATGTGTTTGTTTCAAAAAAACGAAGCCTCTGAACTGAACCATTCAGTACTGAATGGTTCAGATATGAAATATCGCTGAATGAAATTCTAGACACAACTACCCTCAAAACTCACAGCACTCATCTTCGATCTTCATCTTCGATCTTCGTCTTCATCTTCGATCTTCATCTTCATCTTCGATCTTCATCTTCATCTTCGATCTTCATCACAGCCTCTTCATCTTCATCTTCGATTCACCACAGCCTCCTCCGCCTCCTCCGCCATCCCGATTCACCACAGCCTCTTCATCTTCATCTTCGATCTTCATCTTCATCTTCATCCCCGATTCACCATAGCCTCCTCCGCCTCCTCCGCCATCCCGATTCACCACAGCCTCTTCATCTTCATCTTCGATCTTCATCTTTCGCCCGCCGTCCACCATCCCCCGACGACCTCCCGATTCACCTTCCATCCCCCGACGACCTCCCGATTCCTCTTAATGTTGCACGACTGTAGGTGTTTCCACAAGCTACGGAATCTGTTTTCCCGTTGTTAGTAATCGGAGTTCGAGGAAGACGAAGGTTTGGAAGGTCGTGAAGGCGGTAGCTACCGCATCGACCGGTGGTGCTCGTGGTGGCGTGAACGGTGGTAATCGGAGTGGAGATGAGTTGCAGTTGTCGGCGAAAACTTCATCTAGTAACAGTGCGTTAGAGCATTGGATATCGAACGTGGCGTTTGTATTCCGTTTCGGAAGTACACACCTGAAACTGTGAGTAAACTGTAAACATATTGTTAATTGATTGAACAAGTTGTTGTAGTGATGTCGTTTTGGATTGTATGTGAATGAATTGTGTGTGTTTTTTGGTGGTGAAGGTTAAGAGTAAGGTATTGGAATCACAAGGGGCGATTTTGTCACTGGTTGGTAGGGGAGTTGAGCTTGTTTGGAAGTTAGGGTTCTACTGGACTAGATTGGTGTATGATTACTTGGTTGGTCGTGATGAGGAATTTGTTCCGTTTCGCGCTCGGCAGTTGAGGAATTTGTTATGTGATTTGGGGCCTTCTTTCATTAAAGCTGCCCAGGTTTGCTAATTGTTGATTGTTTTAGCGATTTAGTTTCGGATTTCATATGGCGCGATTCATGTGTTTTTGTTTGAATTGATCCATAGGTTCTTGCAAACAGACCTGATATTATTAGGGAAGATTATATGAATGAACTTTGCATTCTTCAAGATGACGTTCCTCCTTTCCCGAATCAGGTTATGAGTTGATATATTTAGTCCCTGCAAGAAAACATTTTTGTCATATTGGTTATATTTACTTTAATCTGTGAGTGGTTAACGGTGATTTAGGTTGCTTTCAACATTATAGAAGAGGAACTGGGTCAACCTTTAGAAGCTATTTTCAGCAAAATTTCATCAGAGACCATAGCAGCTGCAAGTTTGGGCCAGGTTTACCGGGCTACTTTACGTGCATCAGGTTGGGATAATGTGTTTTTGGATATGATTGTTTGGTTTTCGGATATTATGTGTATGGATGTTTTTTGAATGTTTTTTCGACGACAACGTGCATTAACTAAGGAAGAAAGATTCAATCATGCTCATGCACAACTTAGAAATGTTATTGAGCGCGCATATGGTGTGTTGAAGGCAAGATTCCCAATATTAAAGCAAATGGCTCCCTTTTCGTTTACAATTCAAAGAGACATAGTTATTGCTTGTTTCGCCGTTCATAACTTTATACGGAAATGCAACATTCATGATCAGTTGTTTATGGCATACGACGAGAACACATTGTTTGCAGAAGCACAAGGTGGTAACAATGATGATCAGTTTGTTCATGATATAGAATGGGGTTCACAAGGCATTAATTATATGAATAATTTGCGTGATGAGATAGCTAGTCAATTAGTTTCAATTGATTAATATTTGAATTACTTTGTAATTGGATATTAGTATGTTGTATTTGAAATATTTTGAGTTTGAATTTTAATATGTTGTATTTTGTTAACCTATTGATCATTCACGTACAGTCATTCAGACATCTAATCAAACAGATACATTTTATTCAGCCTAAAATAATTCAGAGGGGTAAAATTGTCATTTTATACAGTCATTCAGAGATTTAACCAAACAGCACATTTTGGTTCAGCACTTACTGGTTCAGAGTCTCTTAACCATTCAGACCTCTTAACCATTCAGCACTTAATGATTCAGATCTAACCAAACAGCCCCTTAAATGAGTTGTTTATGGGACTCCATGCTGCTTTATCCTTATAGTAATTCGACTCAGCTGTTTTTAACGTTTATAATGTACCAAAACATGTCGAGTGAAAATGGTTCAATTTATAAATATCAAGTGTTGCAATGAAGCAAGGCTAAGTGCAACATATTATATTTTAATATATAATCAAGTTCACCCCGTAATATATTATCATAGTATTTTATAAGAACCTATATCATGGTAACTAATGAGACCACAAATTCACCAAAACTATAAAACCTATGCAATCTAACAGAAATTGCATCTAAAATTTATAAGGTTAATGCATTACCTGATTACTAAACAAATAAAAGTGTATAATAGCTTAAACACAAGAAAAGACCCCTAATTAAAGAACCTTACCTTCAAATGTCTGCATGTCGCTACCCTAAACATTACCGATTAAAGAAAATAAAGTAAATAGATATTGAAAATAAGTAATTTGACCAATAAAACAAAGTAATTTAGTATATATGCTACTCCCCATGTTATTTGATGGTCTCACATTACCTCAAAGCAACACGATATTTCTAAGAAACATTACACATTCGGTATTACATGGTATGTCTTAAAAAGAGAAAAAAGACCAAAACTGATTAGAAAACCAATATCATGACATACTTGTTGCAACAAAGTGATGATAGTATTAGAGCAGTGAGGTTGAACAAGAAGTACATATTAGAAACTTAGATTGTTACATATAAGCAATCCATCATTCCTTTCTCCAAATCCAACTACGTCAAAAATAAGAAACAGCTTGCTCAATTTAAACCAATAAAAAGTGATGAAAATTTACGTAAGTCAATCATGAGGATCCATATTTGTAGTTTTTTTTAAATCAATAAAGAAAGCTTGAAACCAAGCTAGGTTGAAACCACAAAAGACTGCATATGCATACAATAATGATAGTAAATATTTAAAAGAAAAAAGAAAAAAGAAAAAGCCAACTGAGGATAGAAATTAATTTTTTTTTTGAAAATAGACTTTCATAAAAACAACGACCACCGACGACTATCACCAAGACGGAGATAGACGCCGAAAGCCAAAAACACAATACAAAATCACGTTACATAAAAGATCCGCCATCTATTCCAATCCACTACCCCTAGCTTAGATCTATTTTTGTACCAAAGAAAACCCAACGATTTTATATCCGCAACCATCTCCACCACCTTCGTTTCCTTGCCAGAAAATATCTTTTCATTCCTAGCACGCCAGATCCTCCAACAAGTAATGATAACAATGCCATGAATAATCGATCTTTTATTCCCCGTCAAACCACTCACCTTATGCATTTCCACCAAATCATTGACCTGAAAAACAAAAGGCCTAGGGATATTGCACCAAGAGGCTATCGCATTCCAAACGCCCATCGAAATGATACACCCGGTTAATAAGTGCTCAATCGATTCTCCGTTGCTATCGCATAAAACGCACAAATGGTCGCCACACTGAATATGACGTCTAGCCAAAGCTTCCTTGGTTGGAAGTCGATCCATGGCCGCTCTCCACATAAAAATATTACATTTTTTTGGAACCCAATCGCTCCATTGAAACCCAGCCACCCCAGCTCCATCATCGGACCTTAACATCCATTTTTGATCGACGAAACCTCAAACTCTATTCTACTTCCAACCGCCCAAGACCAAGAATCTTCACGATCAACCAATACCACTCCTTCAAGCACGTCTTCCAGCTCTTGCTTCTCGATCAACTCCTGTTGCGTATTAGGAGCTCTAAACCAATCCCAAACAATGCGCCGTAAAGAGCCAAAAACCACCATGCGATCCGCTAACAAAATGGGATGTAAAGAGGATAGAAATTAATTTACCGTTCTAACAAAAAAACACACACAAAAATAGCAAACTTCAAATCTCAAGATGGGTTAACCTAGCCCCTTCAGGGCTACACAAAAGTTAAGCCACATGTGACATCGTAATTACAACAATACTAACAAATATGTACTTGAAATTGACATGTTTAGTGAAAAGACAAAAGAAGTACTACCTTAGCGTTGATTTCAGGAGTGATTCGGTTAACCACATGTGACATCCTAATTACAACAATACTAACAAATATGGACTTGAAATTTTAGAACTTGTTTAGTAAAAAAATTAGAAGTGATTTGCTTACAAAATGCTAACCACGAACCTTTGAAAGTTCATAATTCTAAAATGAATAAAACCTAGTGGCAGGCTATGTAGCACCGGAATGGGTATTGGAGGGGGGGGGGTATGGGGACGGTACGAGTATGAAGAACAACAAATATAAAAATTCTACATAAGGGTATGGCAAAAGTACGGTCAAAAAAATATATAGAAAAATAAAAGTATATCAAAACATTTTCAAAATAGACATTAAAGTATAATAAATTCCTTAGGTTATTAATTATCAATAATCAAATCATTTTCATATCCTATTTCATATAGTGTGAGATTGTCAAAAACCCTACATATTCCATTGAATCAAAAGCATCTCCATCAACATACGATCGTTGGAATTTGCAATTTCATACAATAGTAGGGATGGAGGTCTTGTTTCATACGATCTCTCTGGGAGTTGTAATTTTAAAAGGTTGTGCCGCTATGAAATTTTAAAGGGTTTAAAACCTAAATTAGTAGGAAGTGCTACCGAACACCCTTGAAACGTCCTCGTGCAGTACCCCACGAAACTGAAGCGCCCTAGAAATGTTTCGTAGGTGTTTCTGCTTCGAACAAGTATCCGAAACGGGTACTGCATGCTTGGCACCGCTTCGGTGCTTCTGAGGTGGCAGGTACCAAACATTAGCATAGCATAACAAAAAAGCTCAAATTAGTTATAAAGTTGTTGTAAAATATTAGAAATAAAAAATATAAAAACGAACTTAACAACCTCAAAGCTGACTAGCGTTTCTAACTGTGAATCAAAAGAGTGTGATACACCATAATTCTTAAGAGTTGATGGGTTTTCTTTCTCGTAGTTAATGCTAGACATAAAGTTTGTTATTGCAAGAGATCCCAAAATAGATAAATAAAAATTAAGCTTGTAATATGCAGTGAACCAATTTCGAGCAAAAATTACCTCTTATAGGTTTTTATATGGATCAACAGATGCATGCTTTATATGGATCAAAGGATGCATGGTTCCATGAAATTCACTGGGGTAAATCTTCTTCTTGTTATAAAAATATCAAGATTGTCACTATACACACTACTAGGACTAACAATGCAAAAAGATTTTGTAAACAAACATATTAATAATAAATGATATAAATGTACAAAATAGACTGACGTTTGGGCCGAACCAAAAAGCTATTGTCATCTCTTAACTCAATATACCCATAAATATGCATCTTATTCTTGTTGTTTAGTTCACATGTCTTCGTGTAGCCTGAAAAATCGTATCACATAAAGTAGAAGTAATGCAAACAAAAGGGGAGTATGATATATGTGTTTTTAAAGTGATTATTGCAACTTGAGATTACAATAATCATGATTTAAAAATGCCGCAACTCACAGGAGTAGATAAAGAAAGCAACATAAGCTAGTAAGTAAAAATGTGAATACCCCTTTACAGCTTATCACATTATGGGCATAGAGATGAAGATAATAACCACACCAAGTACCATCAAAGTCTGATAATCATCACTTTTTAGTTTTCATGGTCCTTTAATCGAGAACAAAAAAAGAAAACAAATATTAAAGTCTAATAATTATCAAATGTCATTATAAACTCACTAAGAAAACCTCAACTGTATAAAAAATACTAGTATAATAGCTCGTATATTACACGAGTTAAATAAATAAAATATTAAATACTTTGTAATAAGAAAATAAAAATTATAAAAACAATATGCTTAATTAAGATAAGATTGAGTTATGTATATGTAAGAACTTCAAGAAAAACAACTATAATATCCTTTTAAATTTTTATATAAAATTGTGTTGTTTTAAAACATTTTGTTTTTCTAATATCAACCTAAAAAATCATCCTTATAAAACTTAGAAAAAAACAATTTTATAATAGTTCCTATTTTAAAAAAAAGATAAATGTTCAAAAAGATTTTTGTATCTTATACATTTTTAAAATGTGTTTTCAATTAAAAATATAGTTTTTAATTTCCATAATATCTATTTTTTTTAAATTTAGAAATGTTTTAAATAATATAACTACTATATGTATTATTATCATTTATCAAGAAAATTAAATCGTTGGCAACCAAAATTTTGACTCTTACCTGTATCCAGGAGAGTCTGGTAAAAGTTCGTATTCAATTAATTAATAGATCTTAATTAATAGATCTATATGTACATTATATGACTAGCTTAAAACTCTTGTATTATACTGGTTGAATATAAAAAAATTAAGCCAAATATTAAAATAATTAGTAATAAAGATTTAGAAACTAAAAAAAGATACGAAGGTTGACTTTTAGATAATGATTTAGGTTTAACTGATAAACTTGAATGAAATGATTTTGTAGTAAACATGTCGTTTGGGGTAACTAGGGCTAAGATATGGTATGTCACATGCTTTAAGGTAAAACCCCGTTTGTAGAAATTGAGAGTGTGGCAAATGAGGAATTCGATATGAGAAATTGTTGTGCGAGAGATTAAATATTTTGGAGTGTGTTGACATTTATCGGATCTTGAGAGATTATCCTGGAGAATAAACTGCTTTTAAGTTCAAAAGATGTTGCACAACTTCCGATTGTTGCTGGTATGCTTCAATTCTTTAACTTAAGTTATTGCTTAAGGTTCTCGTGTGAAGAATCCACTTCTTAATAACTGAATTTCCAATTGTTGCTAATATGCAAATCAGTATGGATTATGTTTCATTATATAGTTAGAAGATTTTCACTTTAAAATTTTGGTTTTGAATGGTGCTTGCCAGGTGTTTGTTACAAGTAATTCTGTTGGATCAAGTAAGGCTGGTGCAACCAAACAACACTTGGAATATTTTTGGTGCAACTGTGAAAGACTTCCGAAGGCAAAAGCTGCACTTCCGAAGATTAAAGTTAAAAGAACTTCCGAAGAGGAATCATGTCTTCCGAAGACATAGTCATCTCTCTTCTGAAGATCAAACACTTAGAAGATTTCAAGATAATGACTTAGGAAACATAAAGTCTTGACGACCAGCACAAGTCTCGAAAGAAGTAGACTCTTTCAAAGTATAAGTGGCTTCGGAAGAACTTGTTCTTTTGAAGCCAGTTTACCTTCGGAAGAACCTACTATGAACCAGTGGATATTGTAAGGCCCCGTTCCCGGGACGCTTACAGCTGGTCGATCATCGCACATAAAACATACATTCTCATTTATCTTAAGTAAATATTGCAGCGGAAATATTCAAAAATGACATTTCATTTCATTATAAAGGCTTTTGCAAAATAATACGTCGTTAATCAGTTACAAAACACATAGTTGCATTACATTACAAAAGCATTATATGAATGGATGCCATCCAAAACAGCTGAGTAGCCGCCCCGTGCCATTCTCAGCAACCATTACCTGCCAACTGGAAACACATAAAAGTCAGCGTTGTAGTGTGAGTTCTAGTTTTATAATAAAACATACTTTTCTTTCGTTAAAACCGTTCTTTACTTTCATGCGATCATACATCATACGTACACATATATAATATCATTATTATCTTCATCATTCATTCATTCA
The DNA here is from genome assembly GCA_024085815.1 of Flaveria linearis. Taxonomy (NCBI): domain Eukaryota; kingdom Viridiplantae; phylum Streptophyta; class Magnoliopsida; order Asterales; family Asteraceae; genus Flaveria; species Flaveria linearis. The sequence goes on from CM044001.1 coordinate 46,320,811, forward strand.
TTCATTCTTTAACTTTCGTTCATTCATCGTACGTCTTTATCATTCACATTCTTTTATCATTACCTCTTTTCTTTCCATCAAACCATAAACCTTACCCTTCTATTTCCTGGTGCTGGATCTAGGCTTATCATAGACCTTCTATAACGATACACCGCACCTCTGGCCATAATACCTAAGGTAAAGTTTAGGTGTACCATTGCCATGTGCAATACCCTTCTGTTCTTGGTACTGGACCTAGGCCTATCATAGACCTTCTATAACGGTGCACCGCACCTCTGGCCATAGTACCTAAGGTATGCAGCAATGGTTCTATACAAATGGTCAATCACAAAGAAAGACCCCGATGTGCATCCTCTCGGGGTAGCGAACCCACACATCGTTGGGCTAACACCTTTCAATGGTGTGTACCGGCATACAAGGCTTGCAAGACTTTCTTTACTTTCATCATTCATTAATGCATGCATTCTTTCATTACGTTCCTTTTTTCATTATCTTCCACTTTACGTTACATAATACTTTTCATTCATTCATTAACGTAACACGTAAAGCCACAGGAAAGATAAACATACATCATAATAAGGAACATCGTCATACACAGATAGCATCATCATACAGGGCAACATCATACATACATAACATACATCATGCATAATCATGCAACATCATCATCATGCCCAACATAACCACTAAGGTCTCAACAGTCATCTTCCATGAACTTACGGGAACTTCCACGTCAAAACTTACATCTGCACTTTCCCTTGAAAGTCAGTAATTAAACTACGCTTTTCCTCGGGTACACAAGCCATACATGGGCGTATGGGCACCCTTCAGTCGCAGGGCCTCCCATACAACTGAACCCCATGCGAATGAACACCAGGCGATTGAGCCTCGTGCGAATGGACATCCATGCGAATGAACACTATGCGAATGGACCTCATACGGATGGACTCAATGCGAATGGACCTCATGCGGATGGACTCAATACGGATGAGCACTTATGCGAATGGGCCCTCAGTCGCATGACTCCCTATGCGATTAGCCCCCAATCATGCGAATGAATCTCAATCGTACGAATGAACCCCAATCGCACCTCATTCAGCCGTATGGCCTCCATTCGGTCGCCTAACCCTAGCTGATGCAGAATGCAGTTCATCCCGAACCCAATCTGCCATTTTCGACCTCCAAGCTCATCCAAACCCATTCTAAGCCCAAATCAACCATCCTAAACCTTAGGAATGCATACCACAACACCATTCAAGCACACATAAGCCCGGAAACAAACTCCAAACGCATCACACGCAAAGACATACAAATGGATCAAACACACACACACACATAAAACGGGTTTTCAGATGTGTTCCAGCCCCAAAATCGACCAAAAACATGTAAAAGAGGGGTCCTAGAACTCACACAAACAACCCCGTCGAGTAGAGCTTCGATTTGACCCGCTACACTTCGATTTTCACGCTCGAATCCACCCGAACCAACCTTTTCTCCTTTTTCTCCTTCTCTTCTCCCTTTGGCTGAGTTTTTGCAAGAATGGGGAGGGTGTGGGCTGCCCTCCCCCTTTTATACCCCCACTCATCCAAATTTCTTCCCGTTTTGGCAAGTTTGGTCCCTCGACTTTGGACTTTATTTCTTTTCTTCTTTCGTCGGATTCAAAGAAAATATCCGGGCGTTACAAGTCCACCCCCCTTATATAGGTTTCGTCCCCGAAACCTGTTATTCCTCAAACAAATGTGGGTAATGATGTCTCATTTCTTCTTCGGTCTCCCATGTTAACTCGGATCCCTTCCTGTGCTTCCACTGTACACGCACAAGAGGAACCACTTTATTTCTCAGCCTCTTCTCTTTTCAATCAATGATTGCCACTCGTTGCTCCACATAATTGAGCCATTCGTCTACTTCGATATCCTCCAGTGGAACAATCATATCTTCATCTGCCAAGCACTTCCTTAGATGGGATACATGGAATGTCGGGTGAATTCCACTTAACTCATCTGGTAACTCCAATCTATAGGCCACCTCTAGTACTCGAGCAATGATTCGGAAAGGGCCTATGTATCTCGGGCTTAACTTACCCCGCTTTCGGAAACAAATGATACCCTTCCAAGGTGAGACCTTCAACATAACCCGGTCACCCACTTGGAACTCAATCAGTCTGCGTCGTTTATCAACATACGAGTTCTGTCTATCTTTGGCTTCCTTCATGAAGGCTTTGATCCTTGCAAGCTTCTCAGTCGTAGCCTCGATCACCTCGACGCTCCCTAACTCTTTATGACCAATATCACCCCAACAAACGGGTGTTCTGCATCTCTTACCGTATAGCATCTCATAAGCTGGCATACTAATGTTGGCATGACAGCTGTTGTTGTATGAGAATTCAGCTAATGGTAATTGGTCATCCCAACTTCCCCCAAAATCAATCACACATGCCCGAAGCATGTCCTCTAATGTCTGAATGGTCCTTTCTGACTGACCATCAGTCTGGGGATGATAAGCCGTGCTAATATGTAACCTCGTCCCCATGGCGTCGTGTAATTTCTTCCAGTATTTGAATATAAACAGGGTGTCACGATCAGACACAATAGACACCGGCACACCATGATGAGTTACAATTTCCTTGATGAACAGATCAGCCAACCTCTCAGATGAATATGTCTCGCGGATCGGTAGGAAGTGAGCACTATTCGTCAAGCGGTCAACAATCCCCCATATAGCATCATACCCTTTCGGAGTACGCGGCAGCTTCGTAATGAAATCCATGGTGATGTGCTCCCACTTCCATTCCGGTATATCCAAAGGTTGGATCTTCCCATACGGCTTTTGATGCTCGGCCTTCACTTGCAAGCAAGTAAGGCACTTACTCACATACTCCACTACGTCACGCTTCATACCCGACCACCAATAGTCTTTCTTCATGTCTTGATACATATTTGTAGCACCGGGATGAATAGAGTATCGAGTCTTATGAGCTTCATCCATAATTTTCACGCTTAGATCCCCAAAACAAGGAATCCATATCCGCCCGAATCGGGTTTTAACACCGAGTGTGTTTTCACCCAATTCCGTAACCAGACCTCTCATCCTTTCAGAGTTAAGATGATCTTCTTTCAATGCCTCACCCTAAAACTCCTTGACTTGCTTCATCACATCAGAGGTCATAATCAGCTGGTACGCTTTCACCTGAATCGGCTCGGGCCTTTCCTTTCGGCTAAGGGCATCCGCCACCACGTTGGCTTTGCCCGGATGATAATGGATCTCACAATCATAATCCTTTATTAGCTCCAACCATCTTCTTTGTCTCATATTCAAATCTTTTTGCTCGAAGAAGTACTTCAAACTCTTGTGGTCAGTGAATATGGTGCACTTTGTCCTATACAGGTAGTGCCTCCAAATCTTTAACGCAAAGACCATGGCTGCTAGCTCCAAATCATGAGTAGGGTAGTTAACCTCATGAACCTTCAACTGTCAAGATACGTAAGCTATAACCTTTCCTCTCTGCATTAACACACACCCCAACCCCGAGTATGAAGCATCAGAATAAACCACCAGATCTTCACTTCCATCGGGTAATGACAATACAGGAGCTTGAGTCAACCTCGCTTTAATTCCCCAAATGCCTTCTCCTGAGCTTGATCCCATACAAACTTTACATCCTTCCGGGTCAACTTGGTTAGTGGAGAAGCGATCTTAGAGAAGTCTTGAATAAACCTTCGGTAGTAGCCCGCCAAACTCAAGAAACTACGGAACTCGGATGGCGTCTTTGGAGACTTCCATTGCATCGCCGCTTCCACCTTTGCCGGATCCACCATAATCCCTTCCGGATTCACCAAGTGACCCAAGAATTGAACTTCGCGCAACAAGAACGTGCATTTGGAGAACTTGGCATACAACTTCTCCCTTCTCAACGTCTCCAACACCTCTCGAATGTGACCGGCATGCTCTATCTCGCTCTTCGAATAAATCATGATATCATCAATAAACACAATCATTGATTTATCCAACATCGGCTGACACACTCGGTTCATCAAGTCCATAAAAGCAGTTGGCGCATTGGTCAAACCAAAAGACATGACAAGAAACTCGTAGTGACTGTAACGCGTGCGAAAAGCTGTCTTAGGAATATCCTGTTCTTTCACCTTTAGCTGATGGTAGCCAGATCGAAGATCTATCCTTGAAAACCAACTGGCAACTTGAAGCTAATCAAACAAATCATCAATCCTCAGTAACGGATACCGATTCTTCACCGTCAACTTGTTCAGCTCACGGTAGTCTATACACATCCTCATGCTACCGTCTTTCTTCTTTACGAATAAGACCGGAGTACCCAAAGGAGAGATACTCGGTCTAGTAAACCCCTTATCAAGCAGTTCTTGCAATTGCTCCATCAACTCTTTCATCTCAGTCGGAGCCAACCGATACGGTGCCTTGGTAGCAGGTTGGGCAACGGGTGTCAAATCAATCTGAAACTCGATCTCTCGGTCAGGTGGCACTCCTGGCAAGTCTTCGGGAAACATATAGGGAAAGTCACACATAACCGATACATCAGGCAATTGTGGTGTTGGCGTATCCACATCCTTTACATAGGCCAAGTAAGCACTACATCCACGCCTCATGCACTTTCCGGCCACCGGCATCGAAACCACCTTCGGAATAGTCGTAACCCGATCACCGTAAACCGTCACCAAATTCCCTTCAGGCGCTGTTAGTCTAATATTCTTGCGACACACAATGTTCGCCTCGTAGTCTGTCAACCAATACATTCCAAGGACTACGTCGAAACCGCCTAAGGTCATCATGAATGGTCTAACTGGAAACTTATGACCTTCTAATTCAATATCACAGCCTTCAATCACCTCAGAAATCCTTGTAGACTTACCTATCGCAGTTTCTACATTGAAGGGCTCATCAACATCTCTACTTCTAACGGGTAGCTTAGCACAAAAGGCAGCAGAAATGAAACTCCTACTAGCTCAGAATCAAATAACACAGATGCAAGAGTTTGATTTACTAGAAACGTACCTGACACCACGTCAGGGTCCGTTCTAGCCTGCTCCCGAGTCATTGTGAAAGCTCGAGCACTCGCCTTCTACCCTTCCGTTCCGGTCTTCTCCACCCCCGAACCTTCAGCCCTTGGCTTCTTGCAGTCTCTGCTTATGTGGCCCTCCCCGCCACAGTTAAAACATCTCCCAGCTTTGCTCTCCCGTGCCATATGACCTGGCTTCCCACATTTGAAGCACACATTCAATCCCCACCTACACTCGCCGGTATGCTCCTTCCCACACTTTTCACACCTCTTCACCCCCGCACTAGATGTGACCACACGACGGTCAACCACCCATGCCTTCTTATCACTTGTCGAGGCACCACCCCGACCAAATCTTTTTCCATTCCAATTCCGGTCTCCTCCACTCTTCTTGCTTGCTTCAGACACCACCACCGTTTGTTCATCATACAACCTTCCCGCCAAATCAACCGTTGACCTAAACGTGCTCGATCGAGCAGCGATCATGTGCCTACGGACATCCACCGGTAAGCCCTGAATATACTCCTTGATCTTCCGTGATAGAGACGCCACTTGATCCGGCACCAGCCGTGCCATCTCATTGAATTTGGTGGTGTATTGTTGGTGTGTCATTGTTCCCGCCTCCAGCTGCAGGAATTCCCTTTCTACCTTATCCATCTCCCGGTGAGGATAGAACTCCTCAATTACCAGCTTCTTCAACTCAGACCACCTCATTCTTCCAATTGCCCGACTACCCTCGGCTTGGACAATATTGTCCCACCAACATAGAGCCTAGTCCACAAACGAGTGGGCAGCAAACTTCACCTTCTGGTCTTCTCGGCACTGGCTGATATTCAGAACAACTTCAATTTCCCTCACCCATCGGTGAGCAGCGACAGCAGTGCCATTACCATCAAAAGTAGGGGGCTTACACAATTGAAATGCCCCATAGTTACAACCTCGTGTCGGCTCCTGCACAGGCTCTTCTTCCTCCTCCTCATCATCAGAGAGAATTGTCTCAGTTTTCGGTTGCTCCCGTCCTCCCGAGGACCTGTTCCTCTCTTTCCGTTCTCCTTCCCGTACAACCTTTATCACTTCGGGTACCACAGATGGTAAGATCGTCTGCATGACCTGATGAACTTCTTCCATAACAGCCTCCTTTACTGAGGCTCTCAAATTGGCGCTCTCATCTCCACCCTCCGGATGAGGGGTCTCGGGTTCTTCAGGAACCACCTTTTCAACCCTGGGCCTTCCTCTTGTGACCCATGGTTCAGCACCACGTCCTCCACGTACTCCGCCTCGCGAAGCTTTAGATGATCTACCACCGGCCATCCTCTAACACACACTGAAAGATTCAAACACCAACACAGTCATTCAAGGGAACAACTCAGTTTATGTCAAGTATAGTAAGTCCCTAATTACAGTGGCCAGTTATGATTAGCCACTTACTTCACTCTTCATATCCCGAGCATTACCTATCCTGACTACATCAGTATCTAAATCTACAAGCAGCACATAAACCACATAACATGCGCACATAATACTGATTAACATTACGAAAATACCTGATGGCACGCAGCTACTCAGACTGGCATCCCTTCCCCTTCCGTCCCATTTTCAGTTTAAGTTTAGGTTTATTTTGAAAATTTACCCGTTTCACTTAAACTTTAGCTCTGATACCAACTTGTAAGGCCCCGTTCCCGGGACGCTTATAGCTGGTCGATCATCGCACATAAAACATACATTCTCATTTATCTTAAGTAAACATTGCTGCGGAAACATTCAAAAATGACATTTCATTTCATTATAAAGGCTTTTGCAAAATAATACATCGTTAATCAGTTACAAAATACATTGTTGCATTACATCACAAAGCATTATATGAATGGATGCCATCCAAAAGAGCTGAGTATCCACCCGTGCCATCCTCAGCAACCATTACCTGCCAACTGGAAACACATAAAAGTCAGCGTTGCTGAGTGAGTTCTAGTTTTATAATAAAACATATGTTTCTTTCATTAAAACCGTTATTTACTTTCATGCGATCATACATCATACGTACACATAGATAATATCATTATTATCTTCATCATTCATTCATTCATTCATTCTTTAACTTTCATTCATTCATCGTAGGTCCTTATCATTCACATTCTTTCATCATTACCTCTTTTCTTTCCATCAAACCATAAACCTTACCCTTCTGTTTCCTAGTACTGGACCTAGGTGTATCATAGACCTTTTATAACGGTGCACCGCACCTCTGGCCACAGTACCTAAGGTAAAGTTTAGGTGTACCATTGCCATGTGCAATACCCTTCTGTTCCTGGTACTGAACCTAGGCCTATCATAGACCTTCTATAACGGTGCACCGCACCTCTGGCCACAGTACCTAAGGTATGCAGCAATGGTTCTATACAAATGGTCAATCACAAAGAAAGACCCCGATGTGCATCCTCTCGGGGTAGCGAACCCACACACCGTTGGGCTAACACCTTTCAATGACGTGTCCCGACATACAAGGCTTGCAAGACTTTCTTTACTTTTATCATTCATTAATGCATGCATTCTTTCATTACATTCCTTTTTTTAATTATCTTCCACTTTACGTTACATAATACTTTTCATTCATTCATTAATGTAACACGTAAATCCATGGGAAAGATGAATATACATCATAATAAGGAACATCGTCATACACAGATAGCATCATCATATAGGGCAACATCATACATACATAACATAGATCATGCATAATCATGCAACATCATCATCATGCCCAACATAACCACTAAGGTCTCAACAGTCATCTCCCATGAACTTACGGGAACTTCCACGTCAAAACCTACATCTTCACTTTCCCCGAAAGTCAGTAATTAAACTACACTTTTCCTCGAGTAAACAAGCCCTACATGGGCGTATGGGCACCCTTCAGTCGCAGGGCCTCCCATGCTACTGAACCCCATGCGAATGAACACCAGGCGATTGAGCCTCGTGCGAATGGACATCCATGCGAATGAACACTATGCGAATGGACCTTATGCGGATGGACTCAATGCGAATGAACACTATGCGAATGGACCTCATGCGGATGGACTCAATGCAGATGAGCACTTATGCGAATGGGCCCTCAGTCACATGACTCCCCATGCGACTGGCCCCCAATCGTGCGAATGAATGTCAATCATGTGAATGAACCCCAATCGCACCTCATTCGGCCGTATGGCCTCTATTCGGTCGCCTTGCCCTAGCTGATAAAGAATGAAGTTCATCCCGAAACCCAATCTGCCATTTTCGACCTCCAAGCTCATCCAAACCCATTCTAAGCCCAAATCAACCATCCTAAACCTTAGGAATGCATACCACAATACCATTCAAGCACACACAGGCCCGGAAACATACTCCAAACGCATCACACGCAAACACATACAAATGGGTCAAACATACACACATATAAAACGGGTTTTTGAGATGTGTTCCAACCCTAAAATCAACCAGAAACGTGTAAAAGAGGGGTCCTAGAACTCACACAAACAATCCCGTCAAGTAGAGCTTCGATTTGACCCGCTACACTTCGATTTTCACGCTCGAATCCACACGAACCAACCTTTTCTCCCTTTTCTCCTTCTCTTCTCCCTTTGGCCGAGTTTTTGCAAGAATGGGGAGGGTGTGGGCTGCCCTCCCCCTTTTATACCCCCAATCATCCAAATTTCTTCCCGTTTTGGCAAGTTTGGTCCCTCGATTTTAGACTTTATTTCTTTTCTTCTTTCGTCGGCTTCAAAGAAAATATCCGGGCGTTACAGATATAAGTATGGCCCTTCTGACAAGCCGCTGTAATCTCTGATATACTGCATGGTGCTTCCCACGTCCATGTAGTTGACCATACTTTTACACTGTTCGTTCTTTATCAGTTAGTACAGTTACCATATTTAGTTGGTAGCAAAAAGGTAAGTCATGGACATGTCATGACTACCTAATCTAGGATAGTATTTTATTCTAGATACCTTACTTTTAACGATGTAGTATTTGTTTGGTAGTAAACTACCAGCTAGTAATCTTTTGTATAGCTGGCTGTAGATAGCAGTATATAGAGTTCTCATTGTAAACTCAGTTAGCATGCTTGTAAGAGTCTTGTATACTTTGAGTTGAGAAGTAATATATACAAGTATCTTGAAAACCATTTCTTGTGTGCTGTTTATTTAGTATATTATTATCAACTCTTAAAGGATTCTGTATAATCATCATTCGAGTGTAAATCAGTGAGTTCAAGAGAGAATACTTATGTTGAGTGACCAATATCGATCCTACAATTAGTATCAAAGCTTCTTAGGCTCTTGATTATGAGATCTTACCATCCCAAATGAACCTGTTGTATTGTAACATCCCGAATTTTATTTAAACGAAGAGCAAGAGTGTCTAGAAAGAAAAGATAATAGACATAAGTGCAAGGGGGTAAAGTGTATAAAGTACAAAACCTTATTATTTTAATATATATGAAAGTATGGCCACCCACTTTAAAGCAAAATATGCTTTTTTCACTCGGTTAAAGGAGAAGAAGAAGAAGAACCCTCGGTTCTAGAGAGTGAAAGGAAGAAGAAGATGCAAAAGGTAAGTTTCTTGAATATAAGTTTGGTTTCAACTGGGTTTTGAGTTCTAGACTAAGATTCGTGGTGTTTAGTTCTTGTTTTTATGAGTTTTAAGAGCTAAATTTGAAGGTGTGTCTCGGATTTGAAGCGTGCTACTCAAAGGCTGTTCAAGGTGAGATTCTAGAACCCCCCCTTTACTGATTTTCAACTTCTTAGGGCTATTATGCATACCAAACAAACGTTTCAAAGAGTTAACTAAATGTTTCTGCAATTTGTTCGAATCATGTTCTGTGAATGCAAGTTTTGATGTTGTTTTGGTGGTTAGAATTTAGTTAGTATGCTTTAGATACCCTTAATATGTTAGGTTTATGTTTGGGTAGTGTTGGAAAGGTTTTGGATGTTATTAGCAGTTTAGAAATGTTTCAGAATGTACTCATGCGCCCAAGCTCATGCACCCAACCAGTAGTTGTTAGGACTGTGTACGTACATAGTACTAATGGATTTTGCGTGAAACCAGATCAAATAGCGCGGAATTCTATTTGATTGGTGATCCAATCAGTGAGAACGAATAATCGGATCGATCTAATGATGAAACAAACTTTAAGAACAGATTGGAATCGATCAGGAACGAACTATGAACTTGGATTTGCGACTTGGGACGCTCTGGACGGCTAGGGTACGAATTATTATGAAGTGTTTCGAAGTGTTATGTTTTTCCATGAATTATGAGGTATTTATAGGTTATCAGTGTTCATTCGTACGACTGAACCATTAGCATGGTTCAGTTGTGCGACTGAAGCATGCGATTGACTCATACGCACGACTGAAGGTTCAGTCATGCGAATGAACCAATCTTATGTCTCAATCATATGACTGATCCAGTCACCTGGTTCAGTCGTGCGACTGGTCCATAAGCATGGTTCATTCATGCGTATGGGCCATAAGTGTGGTCCATTAGCAAGAATGTCCACATGACTAAGTTAAACACATTTCTAAGTTCTTATTGAGTTAGAATTATGTAAAATCAACATCAAACCTATATAGTTAGTTCAGATATGTGAATCACAATCAATATAAATATAACATGACAAAATCGATCACATATAAACATCACAATGCATTTTATATATCACTCAATTATTTCATTACATTGGATTACATAAGTGTAAGACATGAAAGACTTTTACATTTCAGAACATAAACTAGGTACATGAATATGTATCAACAAACTCCCCCTTGGACCTAGTCTAGCTAATGTCTAACAGTCTTCACGTGCTCCTGACACTTCTTGTACTTCCCTTCTCTTGTGACTCCTGCTTGAATCTCAAACGCGAAGCAAAGCCGTATGACATGGTGGAATTGGAGAGCTTGTACAATATCTTGAGAGTCATAGAATAGTGGCCACTTGTAAAGAGTGTAAACATCTTCAGCCGACAAGTTGGTTAGCCACATTGGGTTAAATACCATGATAGTCTCAATCTTGCTCTCTTTGTGCAAAACTATGACTGCTTCTCCCGTCCGCCAGTTGTAATACCACCATTTGAAGTGTGGAGTGAAGTCCTGAGGCATTTCTTGTAATAGGATCCTCGACATTGTGCGCGGAGGACTCCACTTCAACACTACCTTAGGCTTTCCAGTGTGAGGATCAACTTCGCTCTTATTTATGAACCATTTAGGCTGTTGAGGCCTGAAGTTGACCCACCTGCTCTTTAACGCCTTCTCAAACCACCCCAACATCTTTCTGGGGTTGGCGTACAAAAGTTCTAAACAGGCAAGCCTTTTTAACTAAAAACCAGGAAGAGTCTTTAGATCATGAGGGAATCTGAAGTACTCTATCCCCTTCTCCCTCTTCATGGCGTAGACATCCAAGTCCTCAAAATACGCCCAACTAATAATCTTGCCAGACACCTTCTGATGCTTCTTCACTCTGTAGAGTTTGGTGTAGGCGTTAGACTTTGGCGGTTGTCGTTGGGCTCTTATTTCTGCTAGACACACAGCCCACTCAGCCTTCTTAATGTCGACATCAGCGTCTGTTGCTTGGTCTTTCCTTTCTTCTTTCTCTTTCTCTTTCTCCATTGCATCAAGAGTTCCAAACATATCACTGCCAAATGTTTCACCCAGATCGGGGATAACATTTCCCTGTTGGTCAGTGTACTGTGGATACTCTTGTGCAGTGATATCCTCGATATCAATCTCATCGACGCTTTGCAGCTCTTCATCACTGATGACATCAACCTCGGGAGCATCCTTGACTAGCTCATTCGGGTTGAGTCTAAACATATAGGCCAACTGCTCATCTATGAGATTATGAATGATCTCTCCCTCTTCGGGGGTGTAGCTCACAGATCGTCGCACGATCCCTTGCAAATCAAGAATCATGGTTAGCTGAGTCTTGATTTGCTGAAGGGGTGCGACGTCATAGTCGTCTGCTTGTTCAGCTTCATCTCTTTGATTAAACATTTAAAACACAATCTCACACACATCAGTAATCAAGATAATTAAACATTAATAAACATTAGTTACATTAGTGTAATAAATAATTCAAGTACAAAAGTTTTTCAAATACATAGACATTTAATCATTACTTTTGCCTTTGTTGCTCGACTCTTCAGCTTGGGGAGCTGAGGAGGAGGGTCGCTGATCTTGATTTCTCTTGGTGCGCCTCTCCTGAGCCGACGGATTTGAGGCTGATACAGATGCGTCACCTTCATGCTCTGGCTCATCATCATCTCCCCCATCTTTGTCTTTTCCACTTCCTTCAGCCTCACCCACCTCATCATCATCGGATGAATCATCATCATCATCATCTCCATCATCACCGTCACCCTTGATCTTTAAGGGCTCACCATTTGTTCCTTTAAGTCTGAGAAGAAGCTTCTTATTCTTCTTCTCACCTCTTCTATCCTCTTCACTGAGGCCATCAGCTGCCCATTCTGTGCTGTGAGAGCACGATGAGCTCTGGCCAAGGCTCTCTCGTGGGTAGCATCTCTCTCAGTCAGATGGGTAATCTGTTGACTCTGAGCTGCATCCCTCTCTGTAAGCAGGGCTTTTTGCTTGCCCTGTGCAGCGTTAACTACCATTAACTGGTTCATCTGGTTTGCTCGGATGTCATCAGTAATGAGCAGTTTGAGAACCACACGGTTGTGGCTAGCCAGCTGCTCATCTAGCCCAACAGTGGGCAGAGGAGATCCTTGTGGAGGGATCGACGATTTGGAAGGGCCAGTTTGGGGCATGGTAGATGTGGTGGTGGATGTGGTGTATGTGGGAGTAAGGATGAAGGTGAATGGTGAAGGAATGGATGTGGGCATGGTACGTGTGGTAGTGGGAATAGTGGTGGTTGTGGTGGTGGCAGTAGTGGTGGCTGTGGAGGTAGCAGTGGTGGTAGGAGTGGTGGTAGTGGTGGTGTGAGTGGTGGTAGGAGTGATGGTAGGAGTGGTGGTAATGGTGGAGGTGGTAGCTGTGGTAGTGGAGGTGGTAATAAGAACTATCCTCCGTCTCTTGCCCTTCTTGCCGTGGGGCTGGGCCATTCTTTTTAGCCTCGACCCCCTGGCAAGCTGGGCTCCCCCTGGGCTAGTTGGCTGGGGAGGTGTGTAAGTTGGATCTGAAGTCTCAGCACCTTCAGCCCTAGCCTGGCGTCCTCCGACCGCCTCCTTGCCCTTTTCGGTAGCCACTACACGACTACCGACCGTCCTCATGAGAGGCTCCTCATCTGACTCCTCCTCTTCTTCATCAATCAAGAATTCCCGGTGGATGACAGCCTGCTCTGATCCACCAGGAGCAGAAGTACTATCATGTGGAGGTGGTGGAGATATGGTAGACGTGTCTGTGGCCCGTGATTGACTGGGGCCTGTATCTCCACCACCTTGACCATCATCATGGTCATCATCATCGTTGACGGTGGTGGCAGGAGCCACAATCGGCTCGACGTTCGAGTCACTGTCGCCGTGACGCCACTTCTTATGAGTTGGCGCCACGTAACCCTCATTGGCCAGATGGCCGAAGAGTCTCCTCATCGGGGGCTTCACCTGCTTCCCCCGGTAGACCTTCATCCTTCCTAGGGTGGGATCATCCATCACCTCTAGGGTCACTGCATCATCCTCCTCCTTAGGCTGCATAGGAAGCTTCTCGTCGATAATCATCTGCAAGAATCTTGGGTACATGCAGAAGCCTTCCTTGACTTTAGCCTTAATGTTCTCCGTCAGGTAGGAGAAGAATATGCGTGAAAAACTAAATAGGTGGTTCAGCTCCGCGTAACGTATGCGTTCTGGATTTGATCTGATAGCTCATCAAATCCTCCTCTCCTGAAGGCTATGCATTTCAGGATCACATGTGCCAGATACTTGAATTGCGGGCACATGTTGCTCTTATTTAGCACGCCGGCATTGATGTCGCATGCGTACTTGATCCTGAGAAAGCATCCCCATACTGTTAGGGGATGCAGCTTGGTTGGGTGTGTTCCATCATCACCCAATTCCAAGACTCACCGTAGGTTGTCTTCTCCGATCCGCATATCTTGACCGAAGATAGAAGTCCGGATGCAGAATGGCTCAGTAGACCGGTCGACAATGGCATTCTCCCAGAATGCCTGCTGGATTGACCTATACGGTGTGCATGGAGTGGAAATAGCCTTGAAGATCCTCGATCTACGTAGGAAGGCTATAATCCCGGTGAACTCAGAAGCGTTCGGGACGTGGTATCTAGATGAGCACATATGTTATGCTTGGTCCTCATCGTCCATCTCTCAGCCATTTTTGTTGCAATACAAGAAACAAACATATCAGTTCTGTTCATAAGAGATAAACAATTGACTTGGAACAGATTTAGACAAACTGGTTCAATCGTGCGATTGAACCATATGACTGAGTTCAGTCATGCGATTGAGCCTGCGACTGAACTTAGTCGTATGCTATACCAATGCGGTTGAGTCAGTCGTGTGACTGAGTCACCGACTGATTCAATCGTGCTATTGAATCATACGTCTAGCTCAATCGTGCGACTGAGTCATACGTCTGGTTCAATCGTGTGATTGAAGTTCATCAGCCTGTCCATTCGTGTCTTGCACTATTTGAACCATTTAATTTGAATCTTCATCAAAATGATAAATTAGACTTCATGTTTAGATTCATTAGGTTCGCAGCGACTCTAAATAGCACTTAATGTCCTTAAAATCAACTTTATTGTTCATTTAAGTGGCTTATTTTAGGTTATTTGTCCCGATTATATGTTTTATCAATTTCGATCATGTTTAGGTTCGATTTAACAGTCATTTGTCTCGATTTCGACCGCAAAGTACCTGAAGATGAAAACTAAGTGGTTAGAAATCAAATCAGAGTGTAATCGCAAAAACAAGAATTTTTTGCAGAGTGTCTGGGTAATGGGTGGTTTTCGAGAACTTTTGAAGTGGTAGTGTTTACGACCGACTGAGTCTATATTTATACTGTTTTAGGATTCAGTTGTGCGACTAGACCCATGCGCTCAATCGTGTGACTGGACCCATGCGCACGACTCAATTATGCGACTGGGGTTCAGTCGTGCGACTGACTCGGACTCCTTCATTCAGTCGTATGATTGGTTCATTCTTATGATCCAATCGCATGGTTCCCCCACATACTCATGGTCCATTCATGTTACTAGCTCATACTCATGGTCCATTCGTGTGATTTACTCATACTTATGGTCCAATCGTGTGACTGGTCCATACTTATGGTCCAATCGTGCGATGGGTCCATACTTATGGTCCAATCGTGCAATTGGTCCATACTTATGAGTTTGACTTCATCCATTTCCACACACACTTAAATTTAAATTTTGATAAATAAACGTTATGACCAATGATCATATCAGACATGATCTTTTAATATAAATCCTTTGATCACCTCAGACGTGATCCTTTTAAGTTAAAAACCGATTGATCACCTCAGACGTGATCCTTTTAATAGAAATCGTTTGGTCATCTCAGACGCGACCCTTTTAAATATTTTAAACTTGATAATCTCAAACATGATCCTTTTAAATTCACACCAATTTGGTCACCTCAGACGTGAACTTTTTAATTTTATGATTCACAGAGTTCATCTAGTTACATAGTCTGACATTGACACCTAACCGATAGATAAAACAGAAAACAACGTAAATTGAAACAAAACAAAACGTATTTTTGTGGTTTTGTTTGAGGTGGGTGGAATACATTTTAATTTTCCTTAAACGAATTCTCCCCCTGAACAGGACAGCATCCAGCATTTACATCTTATCTGGAAAGACTCTTATGGAATCATACAGGCATAAACATAATCATTTAGGACCCTTTAGCATATGTTTGTTTTACTTATTCTTATTTGTCTAAGAGTCCAAAGCCCTTACAGGAAATCATACTAGAACTGTAAAAAACACATAGTGATTTGGACTGTCGAGGATTGCTGCCACGATGATTGTCAGTATATTTGTCCATTTAAATCCATACACAGACTTTTGACTCACAATGGTGATTAGTTAGATTTATTATTTCAACAAGCATTTGTGGAGCCCACGCTTATATGGTAATCAACATTCCTCAGGAGATTTTTGAGCGGTCTACGGGTTTGGACAAGAAGAAACTATTCTAAGAGTTTTCAAAGAGATGCCAAGCCTCAGGTCAGTGCCATCGCACAACAGAGAGGCGCAAACAACAATGAATTCTAGAATATTTAGGTTGTGCTTATCCTCAGGTCAGTGTCATCGCACAACAGAGAGGCACACAACCTATCTTCTTGTTTGACCACTTTTCTTATACACATTACGCACCAACAACATTAGTTATTAGCTTGATTGCATTTAACATTTTTTTCTATGCTTTGCTCATTTTTAAGGTTATCCGCACACATTTGTGGCGTTTATTTTGCTCATCACCCCTTATTGGAAATGTGTTGATTGTGTTAACCAGGGATAATGTGGAAGCCCACAGCTAGTAGAACTATTTAGTTTTAATTTGTTTCACTAATGAGTCCTACTTGTCTATTGTGTTGAATCTACCGACACATCATATAATGGACTAGCAAACTCTAGGCCTACTTTCTCTATGTTACCTCAGTAACAGGCTAGTTTATTATCATTTTTCCTTTGTTTGGCTTATCCTTCTCAGACTTGTAGTTTTAATGTAACAGTTTGAACCTTTAAGTCCTTTTGATGTCCCAAACAATTTGTTCCCTGTGTACTATCATCTTCCATAGTTTTGAATCAATCTCACAGATTTGATGTCCTTGCTTTTCAGCTTTTCTGCCTGACCTCATTTTTTTGAGTAATTTAAATACTACTTACTGAAACTAAACCTATTTTTAAATACTACTTACTAAAACTAAACCTATTCTCCCCCTAAAATTCTAAAACCGGAAATCTTTTTGTGTTTTTGGATTTTTAAAGACGGGAAAATAAATAAAGAAAAATTAAAATTAAAACGTAAAGACAGACTAAGAACCAGATTCATCTGGAATGACATCACTTTTCCTTTTGACGCCATTGACCTCTAAGAGATATAAAAACCGAGGTTTATCAAATGCTTTTGTGTGAAGGTCAGCACGTTGAAAATCCGTATTAATTTTAACAACATCGATTAATTGCTTTTCAAAACAGTCACGTATAAAGTGATATTTAATACCGATGTGTTTTGTCTTTGGGTGTTGGACCGGATTTTTAGTGACAGCAATTGCAGCAGAATTACCAACATAGATAGGAGTGTTAGAAAATTGCAAACCGTAGTTTCGCATTTGCTGTTGAATCCAGATGATTTGAGAACAATAACTTGCGGCGGCAACATATTCGGCTTCACATGTCGATAGAGCTACCGACGTCTGCTTCTTACACTGCCAGGTGACTAAACGTCTTCTAAAGAACTGACATCCTGCTAATGTTGACTTGTAGTTCATCTTGCAACCACCGTAATCTGAGTCACTATACGCTGTAAGCTCAAAGTCATCATCATGAGGATACCACAACCCAAGTGTTGGAGTACCCTTCAGATAACGAAAAATCCTCTTTACTCCAATTAGATGATTTACTTTAGGTTTTGCCTGATATTTGGAACAGAGACACGTGGCGTACATAATATCATGATGAGAAGCTGTGAGGTACATGAGAGAGCCGGTCATTCCTCGATACATGGTGGCATCGACCAGATCACCATTTTCATCAGGTGCCACATCGTGATTCGTGGCAAGTGGAGTCCCAGCAGCTGTTGCATTCTCCATGTCAAACTGACTAAGGATATCTCCTACATATTTGGTCTGATGCAGGAAGATACCATTTGGTGTCTGATCTACTTGTAAACCGAGAAAGAACTTCATTTCTCCCATGGCGCTCATTTCGAACTCAGTTTTCAAAACAGACTCAAATTATTTACACAATGCTTCGTTCTTGGAACCAAAGATTATGTCATCCACGTATATCTGCACTAGTAGTAAATCACCGTCCTTTTCTTTGATGAATAGGGTGCAGTCAATGACCCCTCTGCGAAAATCATGTTTCAGCAGGTGAGTAGAGAGTTTCTTGTACCAGGCTCGAGGGGCTTGATGTAGCCCGTACAAAGCCTTGTCCAGTTTATACACTCTATCCCGATGATAAGGATCCTCAAATCCTTCGGGTTGACTGACGAACACTGTTTCCCAGATTTCACCATGAAGGAATGCACTTTTCACATCCAGTTGATAGACTTTGATCTGCATGTAGGATGCATAGGCTAAGAAGATACAAATAGCTTCCATCCTTGCCACAGGTGCAAACACTTCATTGTAGTCAATGCCTTCGACTTGTCTAAACCCTTGAATGACAAGCCGAGCCTTGTTCCTGATTATGACCCCTTGGTCATCTTTCTTACACCGAAGAACCCATTTAGTGCCAATCACCTTTGCACCTTTTGGTCTGTCCACAAGTGTCCAAACTCCTAACTTCTTGAACTGAAGAAGTTCTTCCTGCATAGCACTTACCCATGCTTCATCTTTTAAATCCTCGCTAACATGCTTTGGCTCAACTTGAGAAACAAAGCATCAATAAGCACCATCATGTAGGTATCCCTTTTCCATGACTGTAGCATAATCAGTTGAGTATAGCTGATTTCTTGTTTGAACTCCCGATAGAATGTCTCCTATGATGTTATCCAGAGGTTGATGTACATTAACTTGAGTTCCTGGAGTGGTGGGTACTGTGACTTCAATATCAAGATTCTGAACTGTTGGAGTATGCGGTTCAGAAGTGTCAGCTGCATCATGATCAGAGGCTGTAGAACTTTCGGTAGTAGGAACTTGTTCTTCCTGTTCCATGTTTGTGGTTTCAACTGCTTCATCGTCAGAAGAAGAATCACTTACCTCAAGCTCTTCCCCTGAAGGGCTAGAAGTATCATCTAATGGAACGGATGATGTCGAGTCAAGTGTGGGAGCATTCAGAACATCGTACATCATTCGAGCAGCTAAGTCATCATCAGAATGGGAAGGAGGTAGATTGAAGGATTTGAAAAATCCATCATAGTCGAAGAAAAAGGAAGGTCCTTTTCCTGCAAGGGGGTGGTGTATCTTTGAACATCAACGTTGCACCACACTTCTATCTGGCCAGTTGAGTTATTGTAAACCCATTTATTTGGTATACTGTATCCAAGGAAGATACCTTCTTCTGCCTTCTCGTAGAACTTCCCAGTCTGATTCTTCTTTAGCAGCATACAGGGTGCACCAAATGGTTCCAGATACTCTAAATTAGGTTTTCGTTGTTAGAGCAACTCATAACAAGTTTTTCCATGACGTTTGACTACCAAGACCCGATTCAGAGTGTAACATGCATTAGCTACTGCCTCGTTCCAGAATTGAACTAGCAGTTTGGAGTCAGCTAGCATAGTCCTTGCTGTCTCTATCAAGCTGCGATTCTTCCTTTCAGCGACACCATTCATTTATGGAGTGTAAGCAGAGGTAAATAGATGAACAATTCCCTTCTCTCGACAGAAGGCCTCCATCCACTAATTCTTGAACTCTGTCCCATTGTCTAATCGAATCCTTGTTACTTTTAGCTTGTAGAGAGACTCCAATATGGTAAGAGAGACTCCAATATGGTAACAAGATGTTTGAATGATTCAAATGTCTCTGATTTAACTTTCAGAAACATCACCCAAGAGAGTCTTGAGTAATTATCCGTCACCACAAAGAAGTACCAATCTCCTACTATGCCTTTTGTGCTCACTGGGCCAAACAGATCCATGTGTAGAAGCTCGAGAGGAATGTCGATAGAATTGACTTTCTTTGCTTTGTGAGACTTCTTGGTCTGTTTCCCTTTCTTGCAAGCGACACAGAAATCTGGGAGCTGAAATTTTTTTACTGTAACTCCAACTACCAGATCGTTCTGAACTAGATGATTCATCTTTCTGGGATTGATGTGTCCCATTCTCCTATGCCAGGAGACTGAATCTCTTTTAGTTGCTTTTGACAAGAAGCACTGAGCAGTAGACTCAGTTGTGGAGGCTTTTGATAGATCCAAGTCATAAAGGTCTTTTTATCTTGAAGCCGACATGAGAACTTGTTCCTCCGGGATGACATACTCCTTCTTCAATATGTAGCACCTCTTGTTGTCAAATACAACCTTGAATCCCTTATCACAAATTTGGGAGACAGAAAGTAAGTTGTTCTGTAGTTGTTAAACGTAGTTGACCTTGTCAAACTTCACTTTCTCGTTTCCCACATCGCCTTGCGTGGTGCTATAACCTCATTTGTTCCCAGCGAATGATACGTGCCCCCCTTTAATTTGCTTGACGTTGAAAAGGAGGGACGAATTTCCGGTCATGTGCCTGGACGCCTCACTATCAATAATCCAGGTATTAGTGATAGCGCTGTAGCGGACACCCTGCATATACAATGGAAATGATTAGTTTAGGTTTGGGACCCAAGCCTTAACTGGCTTGGGTGTCCCAGAGGTATCGCACATCATGAACTCAACCCACTGACCTTCAGAGGATGAGGGCACATCTTTCTCTTTCTTATCTTCGATATCAGACACAAAACTTAATTTTCTTTCCATAAACCAGTTCTATGTAAGGCCTGTTTATGGTAAACAGACGACTGGCTTATGGTTTGAACATTAGGTTCACTAAAAGTCCTAGATTTAACTTTAGGTGATACAGCTTCGCTTTTAGCTTGTTTGTGTTAACTTTGGTGTTTTGAAGGAGTATTTGATCTGTTTTTGGAAAATTTTGGTTTTTCATCATCAAAAAGTTCTATTTTCCTTTTAGGTGTCTGATAGTAAGGACAATTTGGAGAGATGTGTCCTCTTTTTCTATAACTGTAGCAGGATCTCCCTTCGACAGTATGAGGAAAGCGTTGACGTGGGGTTGAGTTTGGTCGGGGGCTGGTTAGTTTCTTTTCACTTTTAGATGTTTCTCATTATTTAATAAAATTAATTGTTTTGGCATTTGCAACATCTTTTGCTTTCACTTTATTTAAATTTTGATGACTTGCTAGTTTAGGGTTTGTTGACTTAGACTGTTTAGGTTCTGAAATAGACGTTTTTGAACCTGACCCTAAGTTAACTTTCCCAATTTTATCAGTCAAGTCTTCAACAGGCAACTTATCTTTTGATCCCAAAGTAATATTCTTCTGTTCAGTGACAGACTTCACAGTTTTACCCGTAGAATCTGGATCACTAACCAGAGGGGTAGACACCACATGATCCTTTACTGTGTTATTATTGATTGGTCTACATTTAGTGTTCAGAAGGATAGCATGTGGTGGCGGTACTACTTTATAACCCAGACCTTCCCCGTCATTTCATTCTTTCACTAAGTTTTAAACTATGTGTGAAGAACTTGCCAAACTGTGCAGTTTTTGTTTCAAGGATTCAACTTCTACTTGCAAAACTGCTTTCTCCTTTTTAGTTTCTTCTAAAGAATTTAAATAGAACTTAATATCATTAGATTGATTTAAAGCAACAACTTCAGTTTCCCTTAATTGTTTCCTTAACAGTTATATCTTTTCTTTGAAGCCGCACTCATTTTGTTTTAATACACGGTTTGCTTCAATGCAGAGTTGTAAATCATTTAGTAGATTATCATTATGTTCTAATAACCTAGAAAACTTCAAATCAATGCTTTCCCTAAATTTATCACATTCAGAAGAAGCATGTTTATCAAATAATTCGTCTTTAGAAGATACTTGTGTGGAACTAGACGAATCAACCATTAGTGCAGTGTCAGATTCTTCAGTGACTTGAGATTCTAAATTTGCAGCACTCAACTCTTCTTCAACCAAGTGATCAACGACAACCCTAGCTTCTACGATATCTGAACTTGCATGATCAGCTATGATGTCTCCCTCACTTGCAGATCCATCATCCAAGGTATCAACAAATACGACATTGGATTAACCTGCAGAAACGAATCGGAAGGACCAGTCTCGTCCTTCATCACCTTATGCAAACAAAGCCTTAGAATCTTTACTTGATGATGCACCAAACTTCTCCTTGTCTTGACGGTTGAACGTGGGAAAAGGGTTTCCATTCCCAATCTTCTTTGGCTTTGTGCACTCACATTTGAAGTGCCCTTTCTCTCCATAATTGAAGCAAGTAACTTTGGTTTTGTCAAATCCAAATGTTGTGTCTTTAGTTGCAACCAAATTTTGCCTCGTCTTCTTGACAAACTTCTTGGCTCTTCTAACAGCACTAGCCAAGGCCCACATTATATCCATGCGTTCCAGCTCAGTTTCATCAACTTGCTCGTAGTCCTCTTCAGCAAGATAACAGTTCCCAATCTTACCAGTAACTAACCCATCATAAGATTGAACAACGGCAGCTAGAAGATCCATTGTAAGGCCCCATTCCCGGGAAGCCTCACAGTTGGTTAATCATAGCATTAAATCACTTTATAAACAAAACATTGTAGCGGAATTAAATAAAAATTCACTTAAAACTTGGAAATCACATTGTACTCATACATTTGTCTTTAAGTGGAATAAAACATGGTGCATGGTCTTAAATTACAATAAAGATTTCATAGACAGGAATGCCATCCATTGCTTGCCAAGTAGCTCGCTAGTGCCATCCTCAGCATCGACATTTACCTGTCCACTATTATGCATAAAAGTCAGCTTTGCTGAGTGAGTTCTAGTTTTATATACAAACGAAAATATAAGCTTTATCCTCCATATAATGACCATGCATATATCATACTACATAACATTTCTTGCATCATATTAAGCATGTTCATTATCTTTCATTCTTTCATTATCTTTCACTTCATCATAAGCGAGATTGCACAAAGCAAGAGCTCCATGTTGATCGATAACGAATGTCGATCCCTGTCGGTACACATGATCATGGTAGCTAACCCCCGACAGTTGATCCACACTGCAAGGCACATAGCCTGCTCATGAATACGGATCAATCATCATACGTCAGACTCACATAAGTGAAGTCTATCATAGTGCTTGCAAGACTTTTCATCATCAAACGGTCCTGAGGGTAATATTCATTAAGTTTCACTTTTCACTAATATCATCTTCAACTTTAATATATAATACGTAACTTAATAAGTACACAACATGCCAAGTTCTAGTCATCATAAAACGTAACTGACCCTCCGCGGGACAGCGGGGGTTCGGGGACGACAGCCCCTGACAGCGGGGTCCTAGGGGCAGCAGCCCCTAGTGGGGTCCAAGGGGCAACGCCCCTGGCTGGGGCCGGGCTGCCAGGTCAGCGCGCAAAATTTTATTTTAAGGACTTTATATAGCATATTTTGTTATAGGAAAATTTATTTTCTTGTTAAAACCCCTTAAAATCTTTGCCTTGAAAAGATTAGGTTTACTATGCGTAATAGCCCCAAAAACGTGGAAAAAAAATTAAATAAGGGGATCTAGAACTTACCTGGATATCGTGAGTAACTTCTAAACTAAGCCTTCTAGGCTAGGATCACACTACACAGCCTGCAGATAAGTTGACACTTAAAGGGGTTAATTTCTGCCTAATTTCGCTGTTAGATAAGCGGTTTCGCTGGTAGTTTCGCTGCCAGTTCGCTGGTAATTTCGCAGCCAGTTTCGCCCAGCAGTTTCGCCTGACAGTTTCGCTGTCAGATGCACCCAACTTTCGTTGGAATTTCCTAGTTTTGCAATATCTATAGGTCAACCTGGGCACTAGCAAAATTACCAGCGAAACTGTAGTTTCGCTGGAACTCTCTTAGTTTCGCTGGATGAGTGCACAGCTTCGCTGGATGAGTGCACAGTTTCGCTGATCGGGGGCACAGTTTCGCTGGATGAATGAAAATGAAGAACCAGGCCGTTTTTAACCTAAAATCTTAACTTTTTACGTCCAAATCCTTGGTTTACCATCCATGAAACCATATCTAACCTTTTTACACGTTTTCATACGTAAAAGTTTGATCATTATGTGTTTTTTTGAAACTTTTCAAAGCCCAAAACCCTAGAATCCGGGTTTGATCTACAGAAGGGTTTAGAGGTCGATTCTTACCTGGATTTGTTGCTCCTTTCTTATGGTTTGATGCTCCAACAACCAGATATTCAATCTTTTAACCTTTAAAGCTCCAAATCTTGAGTTTTCTTCACTTTCTCTCTCTACTTTCTCTCTCTATGAATTTTGGTGGCTAGGGTTCAAGTGTGGAAGATGGTGGCTGATTAGGTGGGTATGAAGGCTGATTATGGGCCCTAAATCACTTAGGCTCTTGCCCATAAGCCTAATTAGCCCATAACCCATTTCCTTCCTTTATTAAATACCCACAAATTAAGCCCCTTATCCTCGATGACTCGTTTTGACTTTTCGGGATGTTACAAGTCTCCCCCACTTATTTAGGTTTCATCCTCGAAACCTGTCAGTCATCAAACAATTGAGGATAAAATTTCCTCATCTCCTCCTCGGTCTCCCAGGTAGATTCTGATCCTTTTCTGTGTCTCCACTGTACTCGTACCAGCGGAACCACTTTATTACGTAAGTGCTTCTCTTTCTAATCAAGGATGGCTACCGGCTGCTCTACATAGTTCAGGCGTTCATCAATTTCAATGTCTTCTAATGGTACAACTGCATCATTGTCTGCCAGACATTTCCTAAGATGAGATACATGGAACGTAGGGTGAATTCCACTAAACTCATCGGGTAGTTCTAATCTGTAGCCACTTCCCCTACCCTTGCGACAATATGGAATGGCCCTATGAACCTTGGGCTTAACTTTCCCCGTTTTCAAAACCTGATGATCCCTTTCCAGGGAGATACCTTAAGCATAACCTTGTCACCAACCTCGAACTCTATCGGTCTACGCCTCTTATCAGCATAAGACTTCTGGCGATCCTTTGCGGCTTTCATGAATTCCTTAATCTTATCTAACTTCTCGGTTGTGACTTCAATCACTTCAAGACTTCCTAATTCCTTTTGCCCTATGTCACCCCAACACATGGGCGTTCTGCACTTCCTATCGTATAGCATCTCATAAGGTGGCATACCAATGCTGGCATGGTAACTATTATTATATTAGAACTCTGCCAACGGTAAGTGCTCATCCCAACTTCCTCCAAAATCAATTACACACGCTCATAGCATGTCTTCTAATATCTGAATCGTTCTTTCCGACTGACCATCCGTCTGGGGGTGGTAAGCCGTAGTAATATGCAGTCTAGTCCCCATTGAGTTGTGAAACCTCTTCCAGAACATGGACGTAAACCGCGTGTCCCTATCCGAAACGATAGACACTGGAACGCCATGACGAGCCACGATCTCCTTAATAAATAACTCCGCTAACCTCTCAGAGGAAAAAGTCTCACCAATTGGTAGGAAATGGGCGCTCTTTGTCAAACGGTCAACAATCACCCAGATAGCATCACTTCCTCTCGCCGTGCGAGGTAGCTTCGTAATGAAGTCCATTGTGATGTGTTCCCATTTCTATTCAGGAATATCCAAAGGTTGGATCTTCCCGAGTGGCTTTTGGTGCTCTGCCTTCACTTACAAACAGGCCAGGCACTTGCTCACGTACTTAGCCATATCACGCTTCATTCCTGGCCACCAGTAATCTCTCTTCAAATCCTGATACATCTTCGTGGCACCGGGGTGGATGGAATATCGGGTCTTGTGAGCCTCATCCATGATCTTCTCCCTCAATCCCCATAGAGAGGAATCCACATCCGCCCGAATCGGGTTCTAACACCAAGGGTGTTTTCTCCCAATTCTGATTCCTATCCTTTCATCCTTTCAGAGTTGACTCTATTACCTTCCAGTGCTTCATCTTGGAACTTTCTCACTAGATTCATAATTTCGGGCGTCACGATCAACTGATAAGCCTTCACCCGGATCGGTTCGGGTCGTCCCTTCCTGCTAAGGGCATCAGCAACCACATTTGCCTTACCAGGATGGTAGTGAATTTCACAGTCATAGTCCTTAATCAGTTCTAACCACCTCCGCTGTCTCATGTTGAGATCCTTCTGTTCGAAGAAATACTTCAAACTTTTATGGTCAGTGAAGATGGTGCATTTCACCCCATATAGGTAGTGCCTCCAAATCTTTAATGCAAACACCACTGCAGCCAACTCCAAATCATGGGTAGGATAATTGGTCTCGTGGACCTTTAATTGTCTAGAAGCATAGGCTATCACCTTCCCTCGCTGCATCAACACGCAACCCAATCCTGCATACGAGGCATCCGAGTAGACTACTAGCTCCTCGTTCCCCTCAGGTAACGTCAAGACAGGGGCTTGAGTTAACCTCATCTTTAGTTCTAGGAAGGCGTTCTCCTGATCAGTACTCCATTCATACTTCACGTCTTTCCGGGTCAGCTTAGTCAAAGGAGAAGCTATTTTGGAGAAATCCTAGACAAACCTCCTATAGTAACCTGCCAGGCCTAAGAAACTACGAATCTCTGATGGTTTCCTTGGAGGTTCCCATTGCATCACCGCTTCAACCTTCACAGGGTCCACCCTGATCCCCTCGGGGTTAACCACATGACCCAGAAATTGAACTTCTCGAAGCCAAAATACACATTTAGAGAACTTAGCATATAACTTTTCGCTTCTGAGTGTCTCCAATACTTCTCGAATATGATCGGCATGTTCTTCTTCACTTTTTGAATAAATCAAGATGTCATCAATGAACACTATTACCGATTTATCCGACATCGACCGACATACCCGATTCATAAGGTCCATAAAAGCAGCTGGCGCGTTGGTTAAACCAAAGGACATGACGAGAAATTCGTAGTGTCCATAACGCGTACGGAACGCTGTCTTAGGAATATCTTGTTCTTTCACCTTCAATTGGTGGTAACCAGACCGCTAGTCTATCTTTGAAAACCAGCTGGCACCCTGAAGTTGATCAAACAAGTCGCCAATCCTTGGTAACGGGTACCGATTCTTTACGGTCAGTTTATTGAGCTCGTGATAGTCAATGCACATCCTCATGCTACCATCTTTCTTCTTGACGAATAAAACTGGAGCACCCCATGGAGAGATACTCGGTCGGATGAAGCCCTTATCCAATAAATCTTGCAACTGGTCCCTCAGTTCTACCATCTCTGAAGGAGCCAATCGATACGGTGCTTTAGCGACGGGCTGCGTTCCCAGTAGCAAATCAATCTGGAATTCGATTTCACGGTCCTGCGGCACACCAGTCAGGTCTTCAGGAAAGACGTTAGGAAAATCACGCACCACTGGTACACTGGATAATTGTGGCTCTGGCGTATCCACATCCCTTACATAGGCCAAGTAAGCACTGCACCCACGCCTCAAGTACTTTTCGGTCGTGATCATCGACACCACCTTCGGTATACTGCACGCTCTATCCCCACGAACCGTAACTGAGCTACCATCAGGTGCGATTAGGCTAATTATCTTTTTACTACATACTATATTTGCTTCATAGTCAGCCAACCAATCCATGCCTAACACCACATCAAAACATCCTAAGGCCATAACATGCAATCTACCAGGGAACTTATAACCTTCCAACTCTATCAGACAACCCTCAACTACCTCAGTCACCTTGGTGGACTTACCAATGGTTGTTTCTACATAAAAGGGCTCGTCTATTTTTCTACTCTTATTATGCAATAAACGACAAAAGGCAGTAGACACAAAACTCCTACTAGCACCAGAATCAAAGAGCACAGAGGCATATTCGTGGTCCACCAGAAACATACCTGAAACTACTTCTGGATCTGCCCTGGCCTCCTCACGAGTTATGTTAAGTGCCCTCGCCTTTGCCTTCGAACCGTCACCCTTTCCCTTATCTCCAGCTTTAACTGTTCCTGATCCTCCTGATTTTCCTTTGTTGCAGTCCCTCTCCACATGTCCCATCTCGCCACACTGGTAACACTTCACCGCCTTGCAATCCCTAGCATAGTGGCCCTCACCCCCATATTTAAAACATTTTCTAGTCCCAACTCTACACTCCCCTGAATGACCTTTTCCACATTTTCTACAAGCACCTCCTTCACCTGTATTTCCCCGTCTCCCTGACTGATCCTCAACTCTCATCCTCTTCTCTCCACTCCTGAAGTTATCACCTCCGAACCTCTTCCCATTTCCATTCTTGTTCCCACTCCATTTCTCTACCTTCTTCTGTACAGGCATTGGGTCTCTCTCATCGTACAACCTCCCAGCTAAGTCCACCACAGACCTAAACGTGCCTGGTCTAGCCGCAATCATATGCCTTCTAATATCCACGGGGAAACCCTGCATGTATCTCTTGATCTTCTTGGATGCAGGTGTTACCATGTCTGGCACAAGTCTTGCAAGTTCATTGAACTTGGAGGTATACTCTTGATGAGTCATGTTCCCATCCTCCAAATACAAGAACTCCTTCTCAATATTGTCTAATTACCGATGGGGACAATACTCCTTCAGCACCAACTCCTTTAACTCAGACCACTTCATTTTGGCTATCGATCGCTTTCCTTCAGCCTGGAAAATATTGTCCCACCAGCACAATGCTGAGTCAATGAAAGAATGAGTGGCAAACTTAACTTTCTGATCTCCGCGACACTCACTAATTTCTAGTACCGCTTCCATTTCTCTGACCCAACGATGGGCAGCAGTAGCATTGTCGTTACCGTCAAAGGTCGGGGGCTTACACCTTTGAAATGCCTCATAATTGCACCCCCTAGTCGTCTCTCTCTCAAACTCCTCATCACTGTCGTCATCATGGACTACCACCTTAGGGTTTGATGGCTCCTCTTCAGATCCCTCCGTCCTCCCAGTGGACCTTCCAGAATTCTTCTTATTTTCCTTCCCCTTCTTATCAGCTTTCTCTCCATCCTTGACTGCTTTGATCACCTCGGTCACCACCAAGGGTAAGACATTTTGCATGACATTGTAGACTTCATCGGCGATAGCCTCCTTCACAGTGGATTTAAGGGTGGCTGATCCCTCACCCTCTAGGTGACTATGGAGGTCTGACTCCTCGTGAACAGTCTCAGGGGCCTTAGCTTTGCTCCGGGTGACACGTGGTGTAGTAGTACGACCACCTCAAGGACGTCCACGTGTAGCTTTCCCAGATTTCCTGCCCGCCATATCTAATTCCTATAAGATTTAAACACTGAAATAGTCATTCAAGATAATTGCTCAGATCATTACAAGTATGGTAAGTCCTTAATTACAGTAGCCAAGTGTGATTAACTACTTACCTTACGCTCTTGTCCCAAGCAATCACTATCCTAACACATGTCAGTATTCAAATCTACACACATATAAAACAAATAGCACACGCACATAATACCAGTTTACTTGAAATATTTTACCTGATGGCATATAGCTACTTGGGTTGGCATCCTTCCTTTGGTCCCATTTTCAGTTTAGGTTTGAAAAAAAAATATTTTACCCGTTTCTCTTAAACTTTGGCTTTGATACCAACTTGTAAGGCCTCATTCCCGGGAAGCCTCATAGTTGGTTAATCAAAGTATAAAATCACTTTATAAACAAAACATTGCAGTGAAATTAAATAAACATTCACTTAAAACTTGGAAATCACATTGTACTCATACATTTGTCTTTAAGTGGAATAAAACATGGTGCATGGTCTTAAATTACAATAAAGATTTCATAGACAGGAATGCCATCCATTGCTTGCCAAGTAGCTCGCTAGTGCCATCCTCAGCATCAACATTTACCTATCCACTATTATGCATAAAAGTCAGCTTTGCTGAGTGAGTTCTAGTTTTATATACAAAAGAAAATATAAGCCTTATCCTCCATATAATGACCATGCATTTATCATACTACATAACATTTCTTGCATCATATTAAGCATGTTCATTATCTTTCATTCTTTCATTATCTTTCACTTCATCATAAGCGAGATTGCACAAAGAAAGAGCTCCATGTTGATCGACAACGAATGTCGATCCCTTTCGGTACACATCATCATGGTAGCTAACCCCCGACAGTTGATCCACACTGCAAGGCAAATAGCCCGCTCATGAATACAGATCAATCATCATACATCAGACTCACATAAGTGAAGTCTATCATAGTGCTTGCAAGACTTTTCAACATCAAACGGGCCCGAGGGTAATATTCATTAAGTTTCACTTTTCATTAATGTCATCTTCTACTTTAATATATAATACTTAACTTAATAAGTACACAACATGCCAAGTTCTAGTCATCACAAAACATAACCGACCCTCCGCGGGACAGCGGGGGTTCGGGGACGGCAGCCCCTGACAGCGGGGTCCTAGGCGCAGCAGCCCCTAGTGGGGTCCAAGGGGCAACGCCCCTGGCTGGGGCCGGGCTGCCAGGTCAGCGCGCAAAATTTTATTTTAAGGACTTTATATAGCATATTTTATTATAGGAAAATTTATTTTCTTGTTAAAACCCCTTAAAATCTTTGCCTTGAAAAGTTTAGGTTTACTATGCGTAATAGCCCCAAAAACATGGAAAAAAATTTAAATAAGGGGATCTAGAACTCTCCAGGATATCGTGAGTAACTTCTAAACTAAGCCTTCTAGGCTAGGATCATACTACACAGCCTGCAGATAAGTTGACACTTAAAGGGGTTAATTTCTGCCTAATTTCGTTGTCAGATAAGCAGTTTCGCTGGCAGGTTCGCTGGCAGTTTCGCTGCCAGTTTCGCCCAGCAGTTTCGCATGACAGTTTCGCTGTCAGATGCACCCAACTTTCGTTGGAATTTCCTAGTTTCGCAATATCTATAGGTCAACCTGGGCACTAGCGAAATTTCCAGCGAAACTGTAGTTTCGCTGGAACTCTCTTAGTTTCGCTGGATGAGTGCACAGTTTCGCTGGATGAGTGCACAGTTTCGCTGATCGGGGGCACAGTTTCGCTGGATGAATGAAAATGAAGAACCAGGCCGTTTTTAACCCGAAATCTTAACTTTTTACGTCCAAATCCTTGGTTTACCATCCATAAAACCATATCTAACCTTTTTACACGTTTTCATACGTAAAAATTTGACCTTTATGTGTGTCTTTGAAACTTTTCAAAACCCAAAACCCTAGAATCCGGGTTTGATCTACAGAAGGGTTTAGAGGTCGATTATTACCTGGATTTGTTGCTCCTTTCTTATGGTTTGATGCTCCAACAACCAGATCTTCTATCTTTTAACCTTTAAAGCTCCAAATCTTGAGTTTTCTTCACTTTCTCTCTCTACTTTCTCTCTCTATGAATTTTGGTGGCTAGGGTTCAAGTGTGGAAGATGGTGGCTGATTAGGTAGGTTTGAAGGCTGATTATGGGCCCTAAATCACTTAAGATCTTGCCCATAAGCCTAATTAGCCCATAACCCATTTCCTTCCTTTATTAAATACCCACAAATTAAGCCCCTTATCCTCGATGACTCATTTTGACTTTTCAGGGTGTTACATCCATATGTTCTTTAGCAACTTCCACGGTGATGTTTCCGAGATTTTCGGTCTTTAACTTGGTAATATTTGCCTCAGGAACAATATATTGGGTGCTAGTTGACCCTGAAGTTTCGGTTCCTGATGAGTTGCTTTGGGAAGGTGCAGAAGAGTTAGACACAAACGTCGTTTGAAGCGGTGCGCCTGATGTAGAAGGGGTTGGAACTGAGTTGTAGAGTACAGGATTCTGAGCATAGGATCCTTTCTTTGACTTGTATTTCTGATGTAGCTATTCCTCCCTTAACTTCAGAATAAAATCATTTATGTCTAAAGTGGCAAGAATGTAGTTTTGCCTCAAATTAGACACAAATGGATCCCATTTTTCTGGCAGACCATCAGCAAAGCTAGAGACTTTATCTTCCATGGATGTGGTTACGCCATGAGTGTGCAACTCACTCATCAGATGATAGAATCTATCAATGATGTCATCCAAGCTTTCTTTTCCAATTGGTGAGAAATTATCGAATTCCTTTTTCAAAGCTTTTGCCTTTAGTGCTTTCAGAGTTGCATTGCCTTCGTATCTCTTTTCCAAGGCTTCCCATAACTTCTTAGACTGCTTGTTCTCAGAAAACTGATGAAATATATCCTTAGGTGGCAATGCTTTCTTTTCAGCATTATGCATAGTCTTCTGGGATTCACTCATTCCTCCTAAAGTCAGCTTTACCCCATAGCACTGACTGGTGTCACATAACCAGTCTTAATAGACGTCCACAAATTTGGGTCAACTCCATTCAGGTAGATTTCAAACCGTTGTTTCCATTGTGGGTATTCATCCAACGTTAACAGCTTTGGCGGTTTGTTGTGGTTCCCGATCTCACTTTCCAGAAGTAGAAGATTCTGGATGCGTGAGTCCTTTCCAGCAGTAAATGGAGAAAACTGATCTTCCATTTCTTTAAACTTGGGGAACTAAGAACAGGACAGATTGACTTATACGATTGGACAAGTCGACTGGTTCAACCGTGCGATTGAAGGATGCGAATGGCTTCAATCATGCGAATGGCTTCAATCGTGCGATTGGATTCAGTCGTGCGAATGAACAGGATGAATGAGGTCAACCATATGGAATACTTCGACCGTGCGAATGAACTACGCGAATGAGTCCAGTCGTACCATTGAACTATGCGAATGGGATTCAGTCGTGCGATTGGGCCAATCATGCGACTGAAGCTGCTGCTGCGGGAAAAATCAAATTTTGAACACTTGACTCAAAATTACGAATTTTCACGAACCCTAATCTGCCATATGGGAAAAAGTCGAAACTTTTGACACAGAGACTCGACAAAAACAAGTTTTGAAGCAAAAAAGTGTATCTTTTGAATGAAAACGTTAGTTTTCACACCAAAACCAATTGAATCCACGCAAAATCACGAGCTCGAGCTCTGATACCACTTGTTAGGACTGTGTATGTACGGAGTGCTAACGGATTCTACGTGAAACCAGATCAAATAGCGTGGAATTCTATTTGATTGGCGATCCAATCAGTGAGAATGAATAACCGGATCGATCTAAAGATGAAACAAACGTTAAGAACAGATTGGAATCGATCAGGAACGAACTATGAACTTGGATTTGCGACTTGGGACGCTCTGACGGCTAGGGTACGAATTATTATGAAGTGTTTCGAAGTGTTATGTTTTTCCACGAATTATGTGGTATTTATAGGTTATCAGTGTTCATTCGTACGACTGAACCATTAGCATGGTTCAGTCGTGCGACTGAAGCATGCGATTTACTCATACGCACGACTGAAGGTTCAGTCGTGCGAATGAACCAATCTTATGTCTCAATCATACGACTGATCCAGTCACCTGGTTCAGTCGTGCGACTGGTCCATAAGCATGGTTCATTCATGCGTATGGGCCATAAGTATGATCCATTAGCATGAATGTCCACATGACTAAGTTAAACACATTTCTAAGTTCTTATTGACTTAGAACTATGTAAAATCAACATCAAACCTATATAGTTAGTTCAGATATGTGAATCACAATCAATATAAATATAACATGACAAAATCAATCACATATAAACATCACAATGCATTTTATAGATCATTCAATCATTTCATTACATTGGATTACATAAGTGTAAGACATAAAAGACTTTTAAATTTCAGAACATAAACTAGGTACATAAATATGTATCAACAGTAGTAATGCTCCCAAACAGTAGTCATGCACCCAAACAGTATCCCAGGCACCCAGGAAATGTGCCCAGGCGCCTAAGTGTAGGCCATGCGCCTAAACATTGGCCCATGCGCCCAGGAAATATGCCCATGCTCCTAAGTGTAGGCCATGCGCCTAAACAGTGGCCCATGCGCCCAGGAAATGTGCCCATGCGCCTAAGTGTTGTCCCTGCGCCCAAATAATGCCCATGCGCCCAAATAATGCCCATGCGCCCAGAGTTGCCCAAGCGCCCAAGTGTCGATGCGCCTAAGCAATGCTCATGCGCCTGCATAGTGGTAATGCGCCTAAGCAGGTCTCATGCGCCTGCATAGTGTAATGCGCCCAGGTTGTTTTACTTAGAAAATTTTATGCTCATGTGCCTGAAATGTTTAATTGTCCTACATCTTGGATTTAGGGTTTTCTGAGGGTTTTAAGAGGTAGATGGTTGAGATAGGTTCGGTTATGATGTGATGGTCTATGCTTGATGTACGCATGATGATGTGATGAGGTTTATGATGTGTATGTGTGTGTGTGATTTGTCACACCCCCGCTTATAGCAGAAACACGAGGATGTAACGAACTGGATCGTCATAACATATTGTTAATTAATAGAGATGCATTAAATGATAAAAGTCAATGTGTCATGACATCACCCGACACAAATTGAGACTTTTGACGTGGTTAGTCAATTCCACGATAAACATAGCCAAGTAATCAGACGAAAAGTAAATCCCATAACCCGGGAGCAAGTGAATAAATATGCATGACAAGAAAACCCAAAGTAATAGTTGATAACATCCAAATAGTTTAATAATGTAAATCCTAGGGCCGTAAGGCAGCATCCCTAGTTATTCTCAATGATTGTTACCTGAAAAGACGTGCTCAAAAGGGTCAACATATTGTTGGTGAGTTCGCAGGTTTAAAATAGTAACAAAATTGATGTTGTGTAATAGTTTTGTAGGACATAGTGTAAACAGTTATAAGCAAGTAAACCTACGACGTACACACAGATCTTGTCGGAACATATTCACCCTAGGGTCCGTTCATGACCACTGTCAGTCCCAACTAGTATACTAACAAACAAGGGTGGGGGTGTCAGCCCAATAGTACTACCAATACCTGTCCATCAGTTCCACATCAGAATTAAATAGTTGTGAATAAAGAACCACATATCAACTCATGCATGTACCAGATAAATACTTACAAAATAGTAAACACACAGTCCAAAGAATAAATAGGTTCACAGCATAAAAAGGGTGAGCATACTTTTCCCCCAGTTTGTAAACAATTAAAAAGGAAAACGGGCCCGCGGAACTCACCTTGAATGTGATGAAATAAATTGAAAAAATACTTCAAAGAATGTGAACAACGAACGATCAAACACCTATAATAATTACAACTAAGTCTTTAAATGTGTTCATTGAGATTAGATGTATTCGGTCAGTTCGGGTCGGTTTGGGTTCCACGCGCGATGCGCACACAAATATATATATATATATATATATATATATATATATATATATATATATATATATATATATATATATATATATATATATATATATATATATATATACATATATACATATATACAACACATTCTATACCAGTGATGTTAATAATGATGATTATAGTAATAATAATGATATTATTATTATTAATAAGGTTAGTAAATAATAATAATAATAATAACAATAATAATAGTAATAATGATAATATTAGTAATAATATTAATAATGATAACAATAACAATAACAATTATAATAATAGTGATAATAATAATGTTAACAATACTAATAACAATTATAATAATAAAGATAATAATAATAATAATAATAGTAATGATATTTATAATATCAATCATATTGATAATAACGTATGCACCCGTCATGTATCCACATTCTCCCACACACATACGATATATACCTAAGATTATCTACATCATACTACATACATACTTAATACTAAACACATGAGCACATTGCACATATATATAGTCACAACATACATAATTACAATCCATACACACAATTACTTCCACTCACAAATACATAAACACCCAACATATATATATAGTCAAAACATACCCATATCAAAAACACACACATCATGAGCCTACCCTCCCCCCCATGCGCCCACTTCATTCATAACACACACACACGCCATACTCACACACACCGCAGCACATACATACACACACAATTCACACGCTGCACACACACTCACACACCCTACACATACACACACAATATATATACACACACGGTTCACACACACTATATATATACACACATGGTTCACACACACTATACATACACAACACACACACACTACTCACACACTCTCACACACACACAACACACTATATATATACATACACGCCCGAACACACACACATCGACATATATAAACAAATACATACACGGCTGCTCACATGACATATATATACACACATTGCAACATATACATACGTATTGAGATGTATAAACCTATACATTCTGAAACATATATCTATACACACATAATCACAAACATATATATATGTATATATATACACACACACACCATCGATACACACACACACACATAGATATATATATATATATACACACACACAATGGCTGCACACATACAACATATATATACACGGCTGTGCACACATACATATATATACACACGGCTGAACACCCACAACATATACATACATAGGCGACACACACACATACATATATATATATATACACACACGCTGCACATACATACATATAGATACATTCACGGCAACATACACACATACGCATATACAAGCATATATACACACCCATCGACATACGTACACATACATATATACGAATCAAACCCGAACAACAACAAAACCGAACCCGGCGATCACAACCGACACAACCGCGATGATAAAACAAAACGAAACAAAACGAAGTTCACGACGACCGGTTACCTTCGAAACGAGTAAATGGCAAGATGGCGGCGTCAAACGACGGCTAACAGCGGAAGAGCGGTGGTGTAGTGGTGGTGTAGCGGTGATGTAGTGGTGGTGTAGCGGTGGTGTAGCGGTGGTGTAGCGGTGACGGCAGTAGGGTTCGACCGGGGGGGGGGGGTGTCACGACATATATGTTTGTTTTGCATAATTACACCTTTGGTCCCCCAACTTACGAATATTTAATCCCTTTAGTTTGCTTAAATTAAAATTTAAACCCTAAACTTTAATTAATAATTATAATATCAATAATAATATTAATAATACTAATAATTAATAAATATTATTAAGATTTAAAAGGAAGATAATAATAAGGAAGGTTAATTATACTTTTATAGTTAATTATTACCATTATTATTTATATAATATTAGGTTCGACGCAAGAGCAAAACGACAAGGTTCGGTCCGAAAATGAATTAATTACGCAAAATGTAATAAATGCACGAGGAGAGTTAACGGGCTTAACGTTAATTGGCGGTCCTGTCAGTGACGGATGTCACATGATGTGTTATCTTCTTCGTTAAACGGTTTCCAAAACGTATGTATTAGGTTATGTAATACGTTATGTATTATGTTATGACTTTACATGGTATGATGTGTGTGTGAATGAACGTAAAGTATTATGTAATGAAATGAAAGATAACAATAATGAAAAGTTGAACGTAATGAACGAATGAAAGGCTTGCAAGCAAACGAAGGGAGGTACATGACCATGTTGTCATTAGCTCAACTGTGTGCTGTTTAGCTAACCCGAAGGATGCACACGGGAAGTATATCCTTGAGATAGACTCGAAGGGAGTCTATTATTGACTCGAAGGGAGTTCAATCATTGAGATTGACTCGAAGGGAGTCTATTATTGACTCGAAGGGAGTTCAATCATTGAGATTGAATCTAAGGGAGTCTATTATTGACTCGAAGGGAGTTCAATCCTTGAGATTGACTCGAATGGAGTTCCTTGTCGCGTACCCCAGTACTGTGTCAGTCTTCGGACATGAGTCAGGGGTTTTTTTACATGCCCCGGTACAGTATCAACTTTCGAGCATGAGTCGGGGTATTGCATAAGACAAGATTCGTATAATGGTAAGTAATGTAAAGTAGGAATGAACGGACGATGATGAAGATAATAATAATTATTATCAAGGTGTGCGTATGATGTATGACCATGAATGAATGTAAAGTTTTGGTTTTTAAAGGAAGTAAAGTATTTTTATTATAAAACTAGAAACCACTCAACGTCGCTGACTTTTTA
Source organism: Flaveria linearis (assembly GCA_024085815.1). Lineage (NCBI taxonomy): Eukaryota > Viridiplantae > Streptophyta > Magnoliopsida > Asterales > Asteraceae > Flaveria > Flaveria linearis. The sequence goes on from CM044001.1 coordinate 46,358,651, forward strand.
TATGCATGATAGTTGGCAGGTATTTTGTTGATACTGAGGAGTTGCAGGCATGGATGCATAAGCTACTGGGAGCGTTTTGAGGCTGGCATCCACATTTTGACATGTTATTGTATTTTGATATGAAGATGAATGATGTAATGTAATGAGATGACATGTTTTAATTATAAATGAAAGTTTTCGAATTCCACTGCAAAAGTAATATATGTTTTAAAATGATTTATGCGATGACGGTCCAAACTGTAGGCGTCCCGGGAATGGGGCCTTACAAGTTGATATCAGAGCCAAAGGTTAAGAGAATTGGGTAAATTATTTTCAAAAAGCTAATCTTAAACTGAGAATGGGACGAAAAGAAAGGGATGCCAGTCCTAGTAGCTATGGGCCTGCAGGTAAAAGTTTTATGTAAACGTTTTATGTAAGTTAATGTTAACCGGTATTAGGTGCGCATGTTATGTGGCTTGTGTGCTTTTGTGTAGATTTAGATAATGATGTAGTCAGGATAGGGAATACTTGGGGAATAAAGAGTAAAGTAAGTGGCTAATCACAACTGGCCACTGTAATTAGGGACTTACTATACTTGACATCATCCGATCTATTGCCTTCATTGACCGTGTTGGTGTTTGAATCTTATAGTGTTTAGAGATGGCAGGAGGTAGATCATCCAAGGCCTCACGAGGTAGAGTGCATGGTGGACGTGGTGCTGGACCGCATGTCACGAGGAACAGGGCTAGGACTACCAAAACGACACCTGGAGAGCCCGAGATTCATCATCATGAGGGTGGTGATAAGAGTGCTAACATGGGGGCCTTAGTGAAAAAGACGGTAGTTGAGGAGGTTCATCAGGTCATGCAGACAATTCTACCATCTGTGGTGACTGAAATTATTAGAGCTGTGAGGGAGGATGAGAAGAGGGAGAAGGGGGAAAAGGAGAAGACCACTGAGAGAAGGAATGATGATAGAGGAGAAAGGGAGCAACCTGAGACTAAGACGGTTGCCTCCTGTGATGATGATGAGGAGGAGGTAGTGCAGGAGACTGCACGGGGCTGTAACTACGGGGCATTTCAAAGATGCAATCCCCCGACATTTGATGGGAATGGCAGCGCTGCAGCTGCTCACCGATGGGTGAGGGAGATGGAGGCGGTGCTTGATATCAACGAGTGTCGAGAAGATCGGAAAGTGAAGTTTGCTACCCACTCTTTTGTGGATTCAGCCTTATGCTGGTGGGACAACATCATCGAGGACGAGGGTAGCAGGGCGATTGGGAGGATGAGGTGGAATGAACTGAAGAAGCTGGTGATCGAGGAGTTTTTTCCTCACAGGGAACTCGATAAGATAGAGAGGGAGTTCCTGCAACTGGAGGCGGGAACTATGATGCACCAGTAGTATATGATGAAATTTAACGAGATGGCAAGGCTGGTGCCAGATCAGGTAATGCCTGTGTCATGAAAGATCAAGAAGTACATCCAAGGGTTATCGGCAGAAATCCACAGACATCTGATCACTACCCAACCAAATACGTTTAGGTAAGTGATTGACCTAGCAGGGAGACTGTATGACTAGCGGGAGGCAGTGGCGATAGTGGAGTTAGAGAAGGGGCAGGGTCATGTTAAGAATGGGAATGGAAGGTAGGATAATGATGGTGGAATTATGGCTGAAGGTAAGATGATGAGGGTTGATTATCGGAAGAGGGTAACAAGGAGGGAAGAGGTATGCAAGAAGTGTGGTAGAGGCCATGAAGGGGAGTGCAAGTGGGGATTGAACGTCTGCTTCCAGTGTGGGAAGGAGGGCCACAGGGTAAGGGATTGTTATATGGCTAAATACTATAACTATGGCGAGGTTGGACACATGAGCAGAGACTGCAAGAAGTCGAGGGCCGGATGCTCTGGTGCGAGGAAGGAGAACAGAGGATGAAGGTCAGAGCATCTGCCATGACCGGGACGAGGCTTAAGAAGGCTTCGACATGATGTCAGGTACGTTTCTAGAAATTTAAATTTATACATCTATGCTTTGATTACGGTGCTAGTAGTAGTTTCGTTCCTGCTGCCTTCTAGGATTAGGAAGATTGATGAGCCCTTCGATGTAGGAATTGCTATTGATAAGTCCACTAGGTTACCTGATGCCCTAGAGGATTACGTGATAGAATTGAGAGAGCGCTAGTTCCTGCTAGACTGTTCATGACAGACTTGGGTGGATAGGCGTACACCTTAAGATGAATTGGCTAATAGCCTATGAGGCAAACACCGAGTGTCGTAAGAAGGTGGTTTGATCAACCGCACCCGAAAAGAGTTTGGTGTAACCTATGGTGATGGAGTAATGATGAAGGCCTCACCTTGGAAAAGGGAATCATTCGATTCAGAAATCAAGGAAAGTGGATACCGAGGTATATAGGGCCATTCCAAATTGTTGCTCAGGAAGGAGCAATGACATATCGACTGGAGTTACCTGACAAGTTAAGTGGGATTCATCCTACATTCCATGTATCTCATCTAAGAAAGTGCTCAATTGATGAGGATATGATCGTGCCACTAGAGAATACTGAGATGGATAAAGGATTCAACTACGAGAAGCAACTGGTGGTCGTTTCTGATAGAAAGAAGAGGAGGGCTAAGGAGAAGAATGGTTTCACGTGTGCACGTATGGTGGAGACTAAAGGGATCTAAGCCTACGTGTAAGATCAAGGAAGAGATGACACAGCAATACCCGCAACTGTTCGAGAAGCGACAGGTTTCGGGGACAAAACCTATTTAAGGGGTCGACTTGTAACACCCTGAGTTTTATTTAAAAGAAGAGCAAAGAAGAGTGTCTAGAAAGAAAAGATAATGGACACAAGTGCAAGGGGGTAAAGTGTACAAAGTACAAAACCTTATTATTTAAATATATATGGAAGTATGGCCGCCCACTTTAAAGCAAAATATGCTTTTTGCTCTCGGTTGAAGTAGAAGAAGAAGAAGAAGAACCCTCGGTTCTAGAGAGAGAAAGGAAGAAGCTGCAAAAGGTAAGTTTCTTGAATATAAGTTTGGTTTCAACTTGGTTTGAGTTCTAGACCGAGATTCGTGGTGTTTAGTGCTTGTTTTTATGAGTTTTAGGAGCTGAATTTGAAGTTGGGTCTCAGATTTGAAGTGTGCTACTCAAAGGCTGTTCAAGGTGAGTTTCTAGAACCCCCCATACAGATTTTTAACTTCTTGGGGCTATTATGCACACTGAACAAACGTTTTAAAGAGTTAACAGTATGTTTCTGCAATTTGTTTGAATGATGTTCTGTGAATGTAAATTTTGATGTTGTTTTGGTGGGTTAGAATTGTTGTTAATATTGTTTTAGATACCCTTAGTATGTTAGGTCTGTGTTTGGGTAGTGTTATAAAGGTTTTGGATGTTATTGGCAGTTTAGAAATGTTTTAGAATGTACTCATGCACCCAAGCCCATGCACCCAACCAGTAGTCATGCGCCCAAACAGTATCCCACGCGCCCAGGAAATGTTCCCATGCGCCTAAACAGTGTCCCATGCGCCCAGGAAATGTACCCATGCGCCTAAGTGTAGGCCATGCACCTAAATAGTGGCCCATGCACCCAGGAAATATGCCCATGCGCCCAAATAGTGCCCATGCGCCCAGAGTTACCCAAGTACCCAAGTGTCGATGCGCCTAAGTATGGCTCATGCGCCTGCATAGTGGTAATGTGCCTATGTAGGGCTCATACGCCTGCAGAGTTGCAATGCTCCTAGGCTGTTTTACTTAGAAAATTTTATGCTTATGCGCCTGAAATGTTTAATTGTGCTTAATCTTGGATTTAGGGTTTTCTGAGGGTTTTAAGAGGTAGATGGTTGTGATAGGTTCGGTTATGATGTGATGGTTTATGCTTGATGTATGCATGATGATGTGATGAGGTTTATGATGTGTATATGTGTGTGTGATATGTTATCTTTCTTCGTTAAACGGTTTTCAAAACGTATGTCTTATGTTATGTAATACGTTATGTATTATGTTATGACTTTACGTGGTATGATGTATGTATGAATGAACGTAAAGTATTATGTAATGAAGTGAAAGATAACAATAATGAAAAGTGGAACTTAATGAACGAATGAAAGGCTTGCAAGCAAACGAAGGGAGGTGCACGACCACGTTGTCGTTAGCTCAACTGTGTGCGGTTTAGCTAACTCGAAGGATGCACATGGGTAGTCTATCCTTGAGATAGACTCGAAGAGAGTCTATTATTGACTCAAATGAAGTTTAATCATTAAGATTAACTCGAAGGGAGTCTATTATTGACTCGAAGGGAGTTCAATCATTGAGATTAACTTGAAGGGAGTCCATTATTGACTCGAAGGGAGTTCAATCCTTGAGATTGACTCAAAGGGGATCCTTATCGCATACCCCAGTACCGTGTCAGTCTTCGGACATGAGTCGGGAGTTTGTTTATAGGCCCCGGCATAGTACCGGCTTTCGAGCATGAGTCGGGGGTATTGCATTTGACAGGATTCATATAATGATAAGTAATGTAAAGAAGGAATGAACAAACAATGATAAAGATAATAATAATTATTATCAATGTGTACGTATGATGTATGACCACGAACGAATGTAAAGTTTTGGTTTTCAAAAGGTAGTAAAGTATTTTTATTATAAAACTAGAACTCACTTAGCGTCGCTGACTTTTTACATGCATGATAGTTGGCAGGTATTTTATTGATGCTAAGGAGTTGCAGGCATGGATGCATAAGCTACTGGGAGCGTTTTGAGGCTGGCATCCACATTTTGACATGTTATTGTATTTTGATATGAAAATGAATGATGTAATGTAATGAGATGAAATATTTTAATTATAAATGAAAGTTTTTAAATCCCACTGCAAAGGTAATGTATGTTTTAAAATGATTTATGCAATGATGGTCTAAACTGTAAGCGTCCCGAGAACGGGGTCTTACATGTATCACTTATACACTCACTTAACTCAAAATGCCCTTCAACCAGAAATTATCTAAATCTGAAATGGGAATGATGACTAAAGCCCCTATCATCACCCCTAATAATTTCAGATCTTGGTGCAAGCGTATGAAGGATTCATTAGGTATCAAGATGGCAAAATGTGGAGATCTAGCATCCATGGTCCTTACAAGCCAAAAGTGGCAGCACCGGCTGGAGTGCTATGATAGAAAAAGCTGTTGAAGACTTCTCAGATGAAGACTTAAATGGACATCGATAGCAAAGCAACGACTGTACTGCTTATAGCCATACAAACTCCATAATGGTAGGCCTTGCGCACTGTTAGTCAGCCAAAGAACTCTTTAATGCTTTAACGTTGATGTATTCTGGTTCCAATGAGTCCAAGAAAGATTCCCTGAAGCAACAGTTTGAAAACTTCACATATGTTGCTGGAGAGACTCTTAGCCAGCAATACTTCAGGTATATGGACCTTATTTCTTCACTTTAGTCTTTGGGGGGTAACTCTTGAAAATAGAGATCTATCAAGGAAATTCACGAGTCACTTCCTCTTGAGTGGACTTTTTACTGTGTCTCTATCAAGAGGACAAAAAATATGAACATTCTCATAATGACTGAGCTATATGGCATCCTTGATGGATACCGTGTAGAGATGGAGACTCAGAGAGGCCACCAGATGAGCAGAACCTCTAGCCTTCCTGCTAGAAATGCTTTAGTTATTACTAAAAGATCAAGACCCCCATAGTCTCAGTAGTACCTGACATACTCTCAGCAGTCATCATGTTCCTCTGGGCCATACATCACCTTTCTTGAGACACCAATGTCTTAACGGGCTTAATCAGGTCCCTTCCAGGACAATTGTGGCTTTGTTTCAGGAAATGGACATTCTAGTGATTTTCAATTTTGCTTTGATGGTCCAGAATGCTTCAACCCAGATGATGTCAAATACATGGACATATTCTAAGAAATGGCTTTGTTGACTTATAGAGCAAAGAAATTCTTTAAAAGAACTGGAAGGCAGTTCCTTTAGAACCCAACTAATAGCAAATTTGGGTTTGACAAAACCAAGGCCATGTGTTACAACTGCAATCAACTTGGTCATTTTTCCAGGGAATGCAAAGCTCCTAAATCCAATCTAGGAGCCACTCAAGCCTCCATACATCCTGCCACACCTCAAGCTGCTAACTGAACAACAAACTATTGTACTTGCTCAAGAAGTTGACTGGAGCTTCATGGTGCAAGATGTGACCCTTGCTCAAGCACCCATGTAACACCCGGAATAAAGTCAAAACGAGCCAATTAATAATAATGGGCTTAGCCGGATTATTTAAAGAAAATATGCGGGAAATGGAGTATGGACCAAGTAGACCTCGCGGGTTATGTGTTCGGCGAGTTTAAGGTCCCGGGAACGCCCGACATATATAAACGGATCAGCTTGAGCCACTCTCATTTACAACTCAACACCAACTTCTAGAGAGAGTGTGTAGAGAGAGAAAGTAGGGAGAAAGTGGTGATTCCAGGCTCGGTTGATCAAGAGATTGAAGATTGGTGTTTGTGGACATCCAAACAACAAGAAAAGACCAAGAGTCTAGTAAGAAGCATCGTTAATCGTTTCTTTGAGGGTAAACCCGGATTCTAGGGCCTGGGGCTTTTGAAAGTGGCAAAGAATCGCCCAAAACTCACGTTTTTGTGTAAGAAAACATGTAAGGGCTTAGATATAGCTTATTAGGTGATAAACCAAGGTTTTTGGTGCAAAAGATTGAAGTTTTGGGTCAAAAATGGGTTTGTTCGTAATTTCAGCCCGTTCTATGAAACTGGGTGTTCATCCAGCGAAACTATGTAGTCATGCAGCGAAACTATGAAGACTTTCTGCGAAACTGTAGTTTCGCATATAGTTTCGCAGACATGGTTTCCAACGAAAGTTAGGCGAAACTAGCAGCGAAACTGCTGGCGAAACTAGTAGCGAAACTGCTGGCGAAACCATGTCTGACAGAGGTAGTGTATCCAATGGTAAGTTAAAGGTAGACAAAGTAAACTTTGTTAAACAGCTTGAACATAATCTTTTAAGTGTTTCTTAATTCTATGATCAAAAGCACCAAATGATATTCACTGAACATGAGTGCATTATCCTCAAACCCAGGATGTCATTTCCTCAAGAATTGGTGCTTCTTAGATCTTCCAGGAAAGGAGATATGTACAAGCTGGATATGAACAATGCTTCCCCACTGGGTGAAGTTTCATGCTTTCTTTCCAAAGCAAATAGTGATAAATCTACTCTGTGGCATAAAACAATATGTCATATTAATTTTAAAACCATGAATAAGCTGGTGAAATATAACTTGGTATATGGAGTGCCTAAGAAGGAGTTTTTCTGTAAAGATAACTGTATTGCTTGTCTTAAAGGAAAACAACATAAGGCAACCCACAAATCCAAAGAAGTAAATTCCATCACCACTCCATTACACTTATTGCACAGGGATCTTTTCAGTCCCACAAGTATAATGAGCATTGAAAGGAAATCATATTGCCTTGTGATAGTTGATGATTTCACAAGATTCACATGGGTATTCTTTTTAAGAATTAAAGATGAAGCTGCTGAAACGCTAAAATCTTTTATTCTTAAAATAGAAAATTAAATTGATCACAAGGTAAAACAATTAGAAAATGATCAAGGGAATGAGTTTAAGAATTAAGTTCTTGACTCATTCTGTAACTCAAAAGGGATTACCAGACAATATAGTGCCCCTAGAACTCCTTAACAGAAAGGTGTTGCTGAGAGGAGGAACATGACACTTATTGAGGCTGCAAGAACTATGTTAGCTGATTCTAAGCTGCCTCTAACTTTTTGGGCAGAGGCAGTCAGCACTGCATGCTATGTGTAGAACAGAGTTCTTGTTGTTACGCCCCATGGAAAAAACCCTTATGAGCTATGGAACAAGATGACACCGATTGGCTTTCTACGGTCCTTTGGTAGCAGGTGTACCATACTTAACACAAAAGACAATTTGGCAAAATTTGCTGAAAAGTCGGATGATGCTATCTTTATTGGATACTCTTCAAGCTCTAAAGTTTATAGAGTATACAATATTAAGAATCAACAATTTGAAGAATCATCCAATATTGTTGTAAATTAGCACACTCCTTGTGTTAAGGGGAATGACCTTGACCATATCTTTAACTTAGAATTGTTTCCTAACTATTCTAAACCATCTTATGAGAATGTTTCAGCTGGAACAGGAGCTCAAAATGACTCAAATGACGATCAACTGTTTGAGTTACCCAGACCTCTTCCAAGTTCTCCAATAATTGCTGAAAATCAAGCTCCCATCAATACTAGATATGAAAGCATGACTATCTCAGGAACAAATGGAGCTTCAACCAGTTGTCAACAAAGTGAGCCTCAAAACTCATCAAGTGACAACTCAAACTCTCTACTCCAAGCAAATAAAGACAGTAATCTGGAGGAACAAGAAACTGTTAATACTGGTTCACATCAAAACAACATTGATGATGTCACTCATTCATTCAATCAGTCCTCATTGAATGACTTTGAGACATCAGCTGGATTTAATGTTCATAATCCTGAGAAGAATCTTTCAAACTTGGATCTATCTATGCAATTAGATGTGATTCTAAGACTCAGGATTCACAACACTCATCCAGCTGAAAACATCATTGGAGATGTCTCAGAAGGTGTGAGAACTAGAAGACAAAACTCATAATGGGAATGTCTGCTTGTACTCATGCTTTCTGTCCCAGATGGAACCTAAGAAGGTAGAAGAAGCTTTGAAGGATAGTAGTTGGGTTGAATCAATGCAAGAGGAATTGCTCCAATTAATCAAAAGACAAAAGGTTTGGAACCTATGTTCACTACCATCCGGTTAACTACCCATTAGCACAAAGTGGGTATTCAAAAACAAGAAGGATGATAGAGGCTTGATTATTAATAACTAGGCAAGACTGGTAGTTCAAGGGTACACTCAAGAAGAAGGAATTGATTACACTGATGTCTTTGCACCTATTGTGAGACTTGAGGCAGTAAGGATCTTTCTTGCTTATGTTGCATCCAAAAACTTTACAGTTTACTAGCTTGATGTCAAGTGTGCTTTTCTATATGGGGATATAGACAGAGAAGTCTATGTGTGCCAACCTCTAGGATTTGAAGACCCACAACATCCCAACTATGTGTGCAAGTTGGTTAAACCTCTTTATGGGTTACACCAAGAACCTAGGTTGTGGTATGAGACCCTGCCTCAGTTTCTCCTAAAGAATGGTTACACCAGAGGTACCATTGATAAGACATTATTCACAAGTAAGACTGGAAAAGACATTTTGCTAGTACAAGTCTATATTGATGACATCATATTTGGTTCTTCAAATAACCAAATGTGTAAATACTTTAAAAGCATTATGAAGAAGAAGTTTGAGATAAGTTCCATGGGAAAAATGAACTTTTTCCTTAGAATTCAGGTGAAGCAGATGAAGGATGGGTTCTTTATCAATCAATCTAAATATGTCAATGACATTTTAGAAAGATTTGAAATAAAGGATTGCAAGCCAACAAAGACACCTATACCTAGAAATCACAATCTTTGTCAGACTCCGACGGGGACGATACTTATTAACATTGGTATAGGACAATTTTTGGATCACTGATGTATCTCACAGCAAGTAGACCTAATATTATGTTTGCAACCTGCATTTGTGTAAGATATCAGGCTGCTCCAAAGATGTCTCACCTGGTTGCTACCAAGAGAATCCTTCGATACCTTAAAGGAGCTCCCAAGCTGGGTCTCTGGTATCCTAGGAATCAAGATTTTAATTTTTATGGCTACACTGATAGTGACTATGGTGGCTGCAACATCAATAAGAAATCAACATTAGGAGGATGTCAATTTCTTGGTGTAAGGATAATCTCCTGGTAATGCAAGAAGCAATCTTGTGTTTCAACATCAACTGCTGAAGTTAAATACATTGCTGCTGCTAGTTGTTGTGCTCAGCTGCTGTGGATTCAAAATCAGATGTTGGATTATGGCTTTAATTTTATGGAGACTCCTATTCACACTGACAATAAGAGTTACATTTCCATTATAGAAAATCCAGTCAAGCACTTAAAGACAAAGCACATTAACATCAGTTATCATTTTATTAGAGATATTCAAGAGAAAAATCTGATCAAACTAGTCAAAGTTGACTCAAATGAACAATATTTTGATTTGTTCATAAAAGCATTTGATGAACAAATATTTAAGTATCTGATAACAGCTATTGAGATGATAAACCTTGACTGATTTATCTCCTATGAAAAACCTTTTAATATGTGTTTTGTCTATGTCATACAACCTAAGCCCTGTTACAAAAGGCATTTCTTCCAAATCTGCTAAGTATAAGTTCTTCCGAAGATAAAATTTCCCTCGGAATATTTCTTTATTTATCTTTCGAAGGAAACTTTTCTAAAACCTGTATTATCTTCGGAAAAGTTTTAAGCCTCAGAAGAACATTCAAAGTGTTAAATTTATTTCCGAAGTGATAAAACTTTTTATTCAGAAAGCCTTCTTACTCTCGAAAGTAAGATTATCTTACCTTCAGAAGTAAGTTTGGCTTTGGAAGACTCATACTTTTGGAAGAAAGCTTTACTGTGTAACATAAATCTTTTGGCCGCACTCTGTAAAAGGTAAAGATTTTCTTAATGATGTCGAAATATTTAAATGACTTACCCTTCCCGCTTCTGTCAAATCATACCCCAAACTGTCATTTCACCTTATACATCCACCATTTTACCCTATTTAAATACTTCCGACTTCTTTCCTTAATCTTTTTACCCATTTACAAGCCCTAACTGTTTCTTCATCTTCACAATTACTCTCCAGATTTACCGTACCCTTCCTAAAGTTTTCACAATGGCACTGAACCCCCAGCACAACTAAGTCGCGCTCCTTGATTCTTCAAAGGATGCCAACTTCTCTAAAATCATTCAGTTTTTGACCCAGTCGACCTACTACACAGCCCTCACTGTTAACCCCACTATTTATTCCAACCATATGGCCGAATTCTAGGCAAATGGTCAGATTGATACCTTGAACGGAGTTAGGATTATCAGATCAAAGATCTGTGGACAAGAAATAATCATATCTAATCAAACAATCAAGGAGCACTTAGAGCTTCATGATGAAGGCTCTCCTACTGAATTCCCCAAAACTGATTTGGAAGATACATATACCCAAATAGGATATGGAGGTGATGTAGGCAGGTCAACCGTCTACAAATTTAACTTTTCCTACCACTGGAAATTCCTCCTTCACATCATTCTTCACCGTCTATCCAACAAATCAGGGGGATGGGATTAGATTCCCTATGATCTAGGATGCCTAGTTCATGGGTTGGTAAAAGGCCTCCGGTTCAACTATTCAAGATTTGTGCTGAACAACCTCAGAGGAAACCTTCAAATGGAGGCATTCTACATGTATCCCAGGTTTATTCAGCATATAATCAACTGTGAGCTGAATCAAGACAAGCTCATCTATAAAGCTACTCTTCTTGTCCCTCACATGAGGTCGAGCATCTTCAAAACTCTGAAGAGGGTGTCCACCAACTTCACTGGAAGACATACTGCACTTCTTCCAGGTATGATTAAGCTAATGGCTCCTGGTGACATCCTTGTAAACCCCACAGGTGATGAACCCATACCAGACGTAACCACTGAAATGCCAATTCTTCCTACCCATCCTATCAGGTATACTTATCAGAGACGTACCAAGCGAACCCTTGTTCAATCTACTCTGATTGAACAAGTTCACCCTGTTCAACACAAAAAGACTAGAGTGGAAAGATGGGCTCCCACTCAGTCTGAGGTCCAACCATCCTCCTCCTTTGACCTCAATATGGGTATTGAGTCTCCTCAGTCTCAATCCCATAAGCCCTAAACCCAAACTAAGAGCCCTCAGGGTGAGTCACTATACTCCCCTGAGCAACCAAAAAGGGACAACCAAATCATAGGCTTATGCCTCTAGACATTGATCAAGGTCCCTGGTCATTAGGCATAACCTCCATATCCTTTACTAACCTACTTACCGGTACTGATGAAGATTTTATGTTCCTCCAAGGCCATGATATTGATCTATCACACCCATCTAAAGATCAACTGAGCCTAGAGAAACCTTTGACTTCTATCCTTCATCAGAAAAACCAAACTGAGGTGAGTCCCACTGATGTGGAGGGGACTCATGTAGATTCAGCTGCCACTACTAAGAGTGTCTCATTGGACTCTCAAGACAGTGGTAACATCTCTAAGACTGAATCTGTAGCAACTGCCTTTTGATGACTCTGAAGGAGACATCATCTCACAAAGAAAACCAGGGTGCCAAGAAACCGCATCTGGTGGTGTAGATGAACATAAACGGTATGTTATCTTATTTCCCCGTGATTCGTTAAAGAAGATGAGGGGAGTATGCAAATCATCATAAGAGACCTACTTTCTAAAGTCTTAAGACTTGAATCAAAGGTTAAGACTTTAGAGGATAGGTCTACCACTCAGCAACTTGAGATTGAATATCTCATGGCTCAACTAGCTGAGACACAGATTGAGAGATCTGTTAGGCATGTATCAGTTCAAGTCTCTTTAACTTCTTCCTCTAGCTCATCAAGCTCTCAAGATGATGCTACCAAAAAAGGGGAGAATGTTCAGAGGGAAACACGCGTGGAGCAAAGCTTGGCTCTTTCAAGACTTTCTTCAAGATATCCTGCTCAACAAGCAACTATTTTCCCCGAGCCACCTCCTATCATTCTTCAAGTGGACCCAAAGATGCTCATGGATCTTAACAGATTCTTAACGAAGTTCCTAATGAGTTCCTTACTTGAACAACCTTCACCAGATGTTGTGGCATACTTTGGAGCTGAAGAGCTTTAAAGGTTGAATGCACCACCTACCACTGAGGAAGGAGTTGGTCAACCTAAGGTCCACATTGAACCTGATATTGACTTCGAAGGGGATATGGGGACTGATGGCCCAACAACTGAATATGTTAGGACAGGTAATGCAGAACCACAATCTTCCGAAGCAATGATCCAATCTTCCGAAGCAGAGATTCAAGCTGCGAAAGGCATTATTAGGTTATCTTCGTTGTCTGGTGACCTTATTTTCACAGAGACTATTCTTGATTATTATTTGAGATAAATAGTGACGACTTTCTTAAAACCCCTCTCTTTCAAGCACCTTCATCACAACTAGCTCACTCTCCTACTCACCAACCTGAATCCTCTGAACCAGAATCTCCAAAAGCTCAAGCTTCCGAAGACATCAAAGGTAAGAGGAAGATGACTACGGAAGAACTGTTAGAGGAGGAAAGGATGGAAAAGCTTAAAAAGGAAAGGCAGACTCATTACTGGGAAGCTACTAGCTGCAAGTAGCAAAGCAACTGCAGCAGCCCAGGAGGCTATCAACAATAATAAAAGAATGGAAGTGATTGATAGACTTGTCAATCTAGGTGTAGCTAGTAAAGAAATGCTTCTCCTTCTATTGGAGAAGTAAGAGTAATTGGAAAAGGCAACCTGCTACAGAAGGAACAAGAAGAAGCAGCAAGGTTGGCATTAGAAGAGGAGAAGAAAAGAAAGAAAGAAGAGAAAAAGCAACAGTTAAGGAAAGAATGGATTGCCTTCTTGTGCTCCAGGAGATATTTTCTTGAAGAATTAATTCCCTATAACAATGACACAATCTTGTGGCTTTTCCACAAAGAACAAGATCAAATAGATAAGAAGAGAAAGAAGGCAGCTAGGGAAAAGGCAATGGAGAAGAAGAAAAAGGAAGATGAAGTTAAACTTGTGGCTACCAAGAAGGTGGGAGACAAAGCCTGGATGAAGGCATATCTCAGAGCCCATGACTTCTCTGGTAGACAAGTTGGCCCCATGACTGAAAAGACCTTGCAACGACATGTTAGTGACATAAAAGCTGACATTCGTTCAGTAAGAAGGAAGAAGGTTTACCCAAGTTCTCAGAGGATGACATCCAAACCTGCACCTCAACCTCAACCCCAACCCCAACCTAAACCTGAGCCGATACCCTTTCCCTTCCTAATAAAAACTAAACCAAACACTGAGCCCTACACCCCTAAACATACACCATCAGCCATACCCTCATCCTCACCTATTGCTTCACAACAACCACCTCCACCACCCATTCTAAAACCCAAAACACTCCCCAGAACTCAACCCTCTTCTACCTAATCAATCACCCAGTCATCACACAAGCCACCCTTTGAGTCAAGTATACCTCTGACCTTAGAGGAATTCAAGAAAATCAAGAAAAAGCTCATAAATTGTACTACTCTGAGCGAAGTCTCTTATGAAGAAGATTCCATCAAATTAAAATTTGTTGATGGCTCTTCTAGTTTCCTCACAAGAAAAGCTTTTCTTGATTCACCTAGGGGAACTCTGGACCAGGCACTTCAGCTCTTGGCAGCTAACTCTTATTCACTCAATGAAAAGGAGAAGAAGCTAAGAAGAAGACTGGTAATTCTATTGGACACCAGGAATAGGAACAAACTGCCAAATCAACCCCTCATTCCTAGGAAGAGAATTGTCCAATGGAGATTTGAAGACTCTTCTCACAACTTTATTGTGGAAAGAGAGAATGGCGAAGTCAACAGACTTAACACTCCATCCCTGCTTCACTCAAGTAGATTTGATATTATTGAGTTAGCAGAGAAGCCATTCTCCAACCCCTCCAACTCTCAGACTGTTGGTCACACTCGAAATCATCTAAGCGACCTTCACCTTGTTGAGTTAACTGTAAGAGCAAGGATTGAAGAAGAGTTGAAACAAAGAGAGCAAGCAGAAAAGGAAGGATCAATAAAGGGAAGACTTTCCTATAAATGATTGAAGGCCCTGACTTGGAACCTATAGTTAGATGGGAGTATGATTATAACCCCCATCAACTAACCCTCTTCCAAGGGTCACAACAAAGGGTACATATTATCCAAAGTAATAGACTTGATCTGTTATCTACAAAGGATCTGTACCAACTTCTCAACACTACCCTGGAAAGAACAAAGAGACAGATAGATATTTACTTTCTCTAGTGCTAAAAGTTTTAAGAAGTAGAAGACAGTGGTGTTTTGGTAGCATCAGCCTAGGGAGAGTTTGTTGGATCAAGTAAGGCTGGTGCAACGAAAACAACACTTGGAATATTTTTGGTGCAACTGTGAAAGACTTCCGAAGGCAAAAGCTGCACTTCCGAAGATTAAAGTTAAAAGAACTTCCAAAGAGGAATCATGTCTTCCGAAGACAGAGTCATATCTCTTCTAAAGATTAAACACTTAGAAGATTTTAAGATAACGACTTCCGAATCATAAAGTCTTGAAGACCAGCACAAGTCTCGAAAGAAGTAGACTCTCCCAAAGTATAAGTGGCTTCGAAAGAACTTGTTCTTTTGAAGCCATTTACCTTCGGAAGAACCTATTATGAACCAGTGGATATAAGTATGGCCCTTCTGACAAGCCTCTGCAATCTCTGATATATTACATGGTGCTTTCACACGTCCATGTAGTTGATCATACTTTATTCCACTATTCATTCTTTATCAGTTAGTATAGTTACCATGTTTAGTTGGTAGCAAAAAGGTAAGTCATGGACATGTCACGACTACCTAATCTAAGATAGTATTTTATTCTAGATACCTTACTTTTAACGATGTAGTATTTGTTTGGTAGTAAATTTCCAGCTAGTAATCTTTTGTATAACTGGCTGTAGATAGTAGTATATATAGTTCTCATTTTAAACTTAGTTAGTATGCTTGTAAGAGTCTTGTATACTTTGAGTTGAGAAGTAATATATACAAATATCTTGAAAACCACTCTTGTGTGTTGTTTACTTAGTTTATTATTATCAACTCTTAAAGGATCTGTATCATCATCATTCGAGTGTAAATCAGTGAGTTCAAGAGAGAATACTTATGTTGAGTGACCAATATCGATCCTGCAAATTCAATTATGTCAAAGGTAACCTTTTAAAGCTTATTTAGAAACCTTTTGGTTGTTGGATACCATCTGTTTTGTTTTCTTGAAGAAGCCTTATTCACACTCTACTTGGTAGTATTCAAATAGGCACCATATGGCGTATTTTTAGGTATATTTTGTTTGACTAGTTTAAATTTTATAGCATAGATTGAATACTTGAATGATTGAAGCAATCAATTGATCTATTTTTTAACATTCACCTTGTCTGTTTCATCTTCAATATCATATAGAGACAGCTTTTTGTTTGGAATATGAATGTTCAAGAGCGGTTGTAAACATTCACCTTCCATATGTGCTAAAATCTTAATGGGTACTTGGTTTAATTGGATTATCATGTTTGTTTAGATTTTGTTAGGTAATACAGTTAAGCTTAGTTAAAATTATTAGAATTATTTTAGAAAAAAAGATAATAAGACAAGATAGATAGTAGTTAAGATTGTAATAAATAAAATAAAAAAATAAAAAAGTAGAAAGATAAAGATAAGGAATGGAATGTGAAAGGTTTTTAGAAAATGAAAGATAAATCTAAGGAATGATGATTTTTGGTTAAATTATATGGATATGGATGTGGAATGAGATGTGAATGCTCTAACGTCGTTATTTGTTGTGTTTGGGCATATAGATACAACAATATCCTACTTACACAAGATTCAACGCATCATACTGTATATAGTGGTGGACGTATAACATTTTGTAGGACTGATTATGGTTGTTTAACAACAGTTTCACAGTTGGAGATAACACACTTACTAGATCAAATAGGGAACCAAACAAAGAAACAATCAATAGAAAGTAAGAACACAAAGATTGGTATTCAAGGATGATGTATATTGCTCTCAAGTGTTTTACAAATGTTACAAGGCTTAGTCCTAAGACTGATACTTTATACTACATCTTCAAGCTAGACATACTTTAAAGGCCAGCTGAACAATAATCTAGACAACAAGATTAATATAAAGTCAAAAGGTAGATTGCCTTTTGACATGTGACTATGACATGCTATAGCTCATATTATATTGTATTACGGTAAGGATAAAAGTACTAGAGTATAAAGTTACAGATAAAAGACCATATTATACAGTTGATAAAAGTAAAAAGACAATCACCAACTTATATAAGTTGGTGAATCTTCAGAGCTGGCAATGAAAAGGTGGTCTGCTTTTGTCAAAAGTGTGTCAGTAGACACATGGCTTCTTAGTCTTCAGAAGAGTTCAGTCTTTAAGCTTCGAAAGACTTTGTCTTTAAGCTTCGGAAGACTTTACTTTTGTCTTCAGAAGTTTTCTGTATTTGGCTTCGAAAGACTTGACACTTAGTTATTTTTTATTTTACATTATCAAATCTTCTAAATTAACTTCCTTGTATTTCAGTGCATGCTGAGAGATCTTTGGCTAGCATCAGCCTCTACGATAAACTCTTCTAAACTCCCTCTAGGCTGATGCTACCAAATCTTGAAGATTACTATGAATAGTTGATCTTCTACTTGTTTACTACCATCATCAGAATCAGATCCATTCCTTTCTTCATCAGTTAGTCTGGATTCTTCAAGCTTTCATAGAATCTCCTCATATCTAAGAGTTCATGTTCAGGCAGGTCAAGTATGTTATGCTAGAAGAATACTTGTGGGCCTACTTGATCTCTTGTGACATACCATCTGTCTAGGTTTGAAGAGTACACCCTAGACATGATGGGTCTCTCAGCAGCTAGAGGCTCTATTGATAAGGAGTTGGTTTAGCATCCTCTTTTGGTTCACCCTTAGGATGTTCTGACTCATCTTAAGGTGCATAGGTGGATGACTTAGACTTATTCTTCTCCTTTGACTTCAAATCTCTTCTAATGGCCATCCTTTTCCTCTTTCTATACTTTAACTGAGAAGGTTGGTATTGATTATCTTGTCTTTCTTTTTCCTTCTTAGTTTGGTCCTTCCTCTTCACATGTTCAGAAGAAGGTTCAGGACCCTATCGTGGGTCAGAAAATAAAGCTGGCTGTGGATTAGCAGTAGTCTTTGTTCAGTTGTCTGTTGGGGGTCAACCTTGACCTCAGCTTCAAGTGTAGCTTGACTTGGTGGAGAATGCAAGTCTTGAAGCTCACCCCTATTGATCTTCTACTTGATCACCCTGATGTGCTCATCCATTGTGGATAGAGACATAGGATCAAGCCTCCTTTCGAAGAACCCAAACAACTTGAAGAAGCTCACCATCTTTTGTCTATCTTGATATTTCTTTTTGTTGGATTTAATGATGGCCCTTGATTTTACAGCTTCCTCCCTCATCTTTCTCTTAGAAGCTTTTCTTTCTATAATAGTTTCTTGTTCCAGCTGTTTAAGATACTCAAACTCTATATACTCATAAGATAGGGGGAGTAAAGCTTCTGCCTGGTAGTAATATATGGCAATCAAGTAGTTGATTATCATTTGTCTGTCTTGTTCTTTTCTTACTTGAGTTTCTTCCTTTATAGCCAAAGATCTACCTCAGGCATTTCTTGAACTAGGAAGAGGACATGAGCTTGGTATAATTTTCTTCTTTTTCTTTCTTCTTTGGTTTTGAGTAGCAAAGCAACAACCTCAGATTCCTTCCTCTCTCTAGACACCTCTGTGTCTGGCAGTTCATTCAATTCATCCAAGGGAATAGAGATTAGATCATCTACATTATAGTTCCTAGTTCCCAGGTAGTTCAATCCGGTTTCCCTTAACTCACCTTCCTGAGTGTTTGGCCTATGGGCAGCCCTAATTACAGCATGCATGAAACTAGGAGTCCCTCTAAGTCTTTCTTCCCTTGCCTTCCTCTTCCTCTCCTTTTTCTCCTCCTCAATCTTCTTTGAAGTTAAAACTTTCTTTCCTTTATCAATCACAGGCCTATGTGACTTAGGGAGGAGAGATCTTTAGCCTTCTTGAATTTGTTCTGCACTTGAGCTCTAGCCAGGGAGAGGCTATGAGACACCTTCACCAACTGGTGTCTCATTGAGGGTAATTGGTGCTGAAGGAGTGTGAATCTCAAGGTTCACAGGGTCCAAAACTGGGCCTTCAACTGAGGTTTCCCCATCAAAGCTAATCTTAGGGTCCAACTCAGTATATAGTTGACCAACTGTTTTTCCTGCTAGCCTTTGTCTATATATGCTTGTTCTCCTTTTGAACTCGTCATACACACTTATTTGAATCCTCTCTGCCAACCTATCAGCATGTATGCTTTCACTTAGGTTGACAAATGGCAGGATTGGCAGATAGAAACTTTCATAGAATCCTAAGTTATAGATGTTGAAGACTTCTTGTTAACCCTGGAATCTAGAAAGCACCATGGCCCTTCTATCATTATCAACCCCATCCTATGATTGGATTATCAGCAGGATTGGATGGAGGTGACATGACCGTTGGTATGAAACCCTCCTCAAATATGCTTTGAATAATGTCATCCATATTGATATGAGCCGTAGGAGGTCGTTGAGTCTAGACAGGCAAGCGAGGGTGGTGAATCCTCAATGTCCATACTCTGGGTAGTGCTCCCATGTTTTGTGATTGTAGTGACTTTCTCCTCCTCTTTGGTAGCATCACTTACTTACACAAGCGAGCTAGAGGTTAGGTCCACCACATCCACAGGTTCTTGTGGCCATGGTTGAGCATGCCTAGCAGGCCTCTCAGCTAGCTTGCCATTTAGATCAATGATCTCAAGTTGTTGATTAAGCACCTACCTTTGTAAGGTAGCCACCTGAGATTCCAGGTGACTAACCTTAGAAACAAGGTATGTGTATGTATCTGTCAATTATTGCACCTTTTGTTTCATACTCCCATCCTCTTTATCAGAAGAATCATGAGGGGATGAAAGTGCATAACCAAATTCATCCCTCTCATCACCAGATATTTGTTATTGGTCTCTAGATTTCCCCTACTCTATGACAGCTTCATAAGAAGTGTCAAGTGGCTGAAATGTCATGGTTAAGGTCTTAATGATATAATCATTTGTAGAAGTTTGTTCAGAGAGGTCCACTTCAGTAGTAGGTGAATGATGTGGGCTAGACATGGTGGTGTCAGGATCATGGTACTCACTAAATCCCATGTCTTAATCATCATAGAATTCAAGGTTTGGGATTGGTTGGTTAAGATCTAAAGGTTGGGGATGGTAGCTTTCCCCTAAAGGTTGATCATCTGAGTGTCGAGGCTTAGGATGATGGCTTAAGGCTTGGGCTATGAGTTCATTAGGCTGAGTATGAGAAACCTCATCATTAATCATAGAAGGAATGGGAGTGGTCTGCTCCTCAAGAGAAGTGGGAGCTCTTGGTTCCACTTACTCCTGCATGGGCGAGTATATATGGGCCTGCTCAATCTAAATAGACTGAGTAGGGGTTCGTTTGGATTTTCTAGTGTAGATGATAGTGATTTGTGGCTTTGTAGGTGGTGGTGAAAAAGGTGTGGGTTCAGCATTAACTGGGATTGCTAAGTTATCACCTTGAGCAGCTTGCTCTAACATTTTAGGGACAAGGGCTGTTTCTACCCTGAAAAAACCAACAGTGGTTTTCCTTATTATTTTAAAGATGTGGGGCTTCATCTGTCCTAGATTTAAAATATTATCTGTTCCCCTCAACTATGAGCCCAGTTCACAGTTGAGAATGTGGTGGACATATCTAGGGAACATGTAATATTCAAGGGAATTTGAGTTATAGGGCGTACCTGGTGCTGCAAAGAGCTCCCGCGTTTTCGCAGGGTCCAAGGAGGGTCCGTCCCATTTAAGGGAAGATGTACGCGGTCTTTCCCCCACATTTTGTGGGGAGGCCGTTTCCACGGGTCGAACCTGAGACCTTCGGTCCCTTAGGAACAGCTTTTACCGCTGCGCCAAGGCCCACCCTCATTCAGGGGAATTTGAGTTAGCAATTAAATTTGTATAACAAATTAGGAATACCTGAACTTGATCCCCTATACCATTCCATGTACTAAATAGGAAATGTATTCTGGAATTTGGTCCCATCCTCCATGCTTGTTGGATAGAGAATGGATAACTACATGGAGGAGGTATTTTCATTTAGAAGAGACCTTTAGTTATGCTTCTGTTCTTGCCTGCCATTGGCCTTGGTTCCGTTAGAAAATATGGTTAACATCAACCTCTAAGATAAACTCTTACACATCTCCCCACCACAATAACATAATACTTAATGTCATTTATTATATCTTTCAGTACTGAGTACTTCCGATTTAAAACAATGATATATGACAAGTTATCGATTATCCTTTCTAAAACATTTATCTAATTGAACATGAGACACAAATTGACATCCATCTCATATGGTGTTTAACTATCTTATTATCAATCAATATTCAAAATGATTCATATTAAACTTCAGTTTGGATCAAACCATGACAAATTGAATCAACAGTGGAGTGAAACATATCACATATTAACTACGCACACCTCTTACTACATGTCGCATTATATCCAACAACTTTTGTTGATGATTGGTCAAAGAACAATGTTAAACCAATTTAAAAGAAAACATTTCAAAGAAGAATATTGTATGCAATTAGGTTTTAAAATGTCTAAAGTAAATAAAGTAGAGACTAGAGGACCATTTGTGCCAACTATGAAAGTAAATTAAGTGTTATAAAGATACTAGAGGACCATTTGGGACTATGTTCTTGGGGGAAGCGTTATCTTGTTGAGCCTGCAGTGTTGGTGGTTGCAAATTGCAATGCTTCTGAAAGCAACTCCGCCGGTGAATTTGAAGTTGAGATTCAACGCGGTCTCAAAGGCAACGTTTTTGTGTAATAATAATTGCAGCGTATCCGGTAGAAGAGGGGTGGTAGCGTTGGGAGCTGGGTATAAGAAGAGGTCACTGGAAACCCCAGGAGCGTATGAGCTCGTAGACGAAGAGAGTGGGGATAAGTTCATCGTTTGGGGGGGAGATGATGTTCCTATCCCCACCAAGGAAGTTCTTAAGTGGAAACCTTTCGACGATAACATCAAACACCACCGCGATGCACCAGATACAAGCAGACCTAGAGGTGCTGTTATCCTTCTATCTTCCTTATTAGTTATCCTGTTTCATGCTAGTTCAAGTTTGATTGGTATTCCATCCATTCAAATTATTTTCAGGCTACACTAATCTTATTCCTATTTAGTTATGCTTCTGTTCTTGCCTGCCTGCCTGCCTGCCTGCCTTTGTGTGAATACATGATCTTAAATGATAGATGTACAACAATAACACCATACCTAGTAAATGAGTGGCCGGAAGGGTTGGATGTAGGCAAACCTTACCTCTATCCATGCGACAGAGAGGTCTCTTCCTGAGAGACCTGACTCCAAAACAAACGATAGACGAACAAAGTTTACTACAAGTATAGAACATTGAAATCTACCAATAACAAAAGAAATGGTGAAGGAATAAATAGCAACAACTATACTACCATAAAACTACACGTAGAGATAAATACACTAAGACAATAACATGCAAAGCCCAGTAAAAGGTTAGGAGAACTAAGACACAACTAAGACACAATTGCGCCCTCCCTTTGTTGAGTCTGGTTTAGTAGTCGTACAAACATAAACAAATAAAATGAAAGCAGTAAATGACACAATGAATTAAATGACCTATGCCCACGAACCACTAATAACATTTGTATTTTTATTTGGCGCTCAAAGAATTACTAGTACAACCATGAAATTTGAATATACATTGAAGCTTATCAAGTTAACATGTAACTATGTAAACAGACCCATAATACCCATGTTGCAAAAATCGGTGCCTAGCACCGGTGAATCCCCGATTAATCGCTAATCGGTCATCTACCAATTCGATTTTAGCTAATCGCCTAGTTAATTGGTCAAAGGTCAAAATTGGTCGAAATCAGCCAAAAAAAAAATTGGTCAAAATTAGTCAAAATTTATCACATTTGATCAAAATCAGCCAAAATTTAGAGAAAATTAGTCGAAATATGATAAAAATAGGTCAAATATAAAAAATTATATGTATAATTTTGAAAAATATTGTATATATATTTATAAATTTATAAATGAACATATAAATTTCCAATCCGATTAATCCCTATTAATCTCGATTATTCCCTAGTCGGTACCCCACCGCCCGACTAGGGCCTAGCGATTTTTACAACCATGCATAATACAAACATACTTAAAAGCTAGGGTTGGCATAACAAGCTTCCACACCCGAATAAGCTCCCACTTGGAGGCTCTGACAACCTAAAAAACTGCACCTCATATCACTTTGCTTCACTTGAACTTCTGTATTTTTTTTCTCTAGCAATCTTCTCATCAATGTATAGAGGCCACTCAACGCCTCAACTTATACAAGGTCACAACCTTAGTCACATGTCAGTTGGATTCTTTGCTCCTTTGATCTAATCCAGTTTTAAGGTAACATAATTGATTAAATTTGTTAATAAAGTGATATCTTAACTTGATATGTTTTCTTTTCTTATGAAACAACAAATTCTTCCCAAGATGTATGGCACCAGGATTGTCACAAAACAAAGCACAAATGTGTGTGTTTTCTATAACTTTTTTGTAGAAAATTCTTTAACCATACAACTCTTTACTAGCTTCAGCAATAGCCTTATATTCTGCCTCGGTGGTTGAAAGAGTTTGGACATCCAACTCAATGTAGTGCCTCCCACTATGAAAATACATGTTCGTGCCTTTATATGACACTCTGCATCCCCTAGGATCTGTATAAGGTGTTTGAAAGAGCAACACTATTCTGTAATTTGGACATCCAACTCAATGTAGTGCCTCCCACTATGAAAAATACCTGTTCGTGCCTTTATATGACACTCTGCATCCCCCAGGATCTGTATAACCCCTTAGAACAATGTAGTTTCCATTAAAACACAAGATGTAACCTTTAAGTACCGAAGCAACCATTTAACCGCCTCCTAATGTTCCTTCCTCGGATTGGACATATACCTACGAATAGCCCCCATAAAATGTTGTGTTTGGTCTACATCAGTGCATACAGAAGACCACCAACAACTAATGCATAAGTTCCTTAACTATCCTAGGTCTGTCTTCATCCGTGTCGGGTGACTAGTCTTTTAAAAGCTTAAGGTGATTTCCCAAAGCAACACTTTTGGTCTTGTTATCTTTAAGCTCCAATTTCTCTAATGGCATCATGATGTTTGTCTCCTGCAATAGGGTCAAAGAACCATCTTTACTGTAAGTATTTCATCTCAAATTCCTCAGACATTTGTTTCTTTAGTTTCGTGATTTCCTTCACATTAGAGCTCGCAATCAACATATCATCCGCATATAGAAGTAGGATGATGCAGGATGTCTGAACTTCTTGAGGTCATAGTAGCAATGGTCCACGTCACATCTCTTGTACACGTTTCTACCCATGAAGTTATTACACTTCAAATACCACTGCGTCTGAGCTTGCTTCAGGCCATACAAACTTTTCTTTATCTTACACATCGGGTTTTCATTTCTAGTAATCTAAAAGCCCTCTGGTTGTACAGTTTGTGTCTGAGATCCCGGTTTATCTGGCGCAGAATAGTTGTTTTGACATTGATACGAACCCACTGTTGGATTCGGGTCAATCTGGGTCAGATCTGACCCAGTTGTTGTTGGATGGAGGGAATTCAAGTGGAGGGAAATTGAAAGGAAGGAAAACAATTGAAAATTGAAAATTCAAGAGTAGAGGGAGTGGGTTAACCGTTCCCACCAATGTTTATTTTAAATATTAGTGTTCCTGCATATTTTTAGGGGTGGATGTTTTTGTTTATTAACTTAGGTTTTTACCTTTGTAATTGGAGATTTAGCCTATCTCGAATAAGGTGGTTTGTTCTATATTTAAGCATTCGATTTTCGGGTTCTAACAATGGTTCCATTGCCGGGAAATGAAGAGCAAATGATCCGGGAGACAGGTTCTATTTCAGGCTCTATTGTTGCTCAATTAGCGGCCGTTGCAACCCGGTTAGATTCTTTGGTGGCCCTGAAGAAGGATATTGCAGCGATCACGGAAGCTTGGCCGGAAAGGCGAACACATGAAGTCAAAGAACCATAGGACGAAACACAAGCTCCATTGACAGTTCAGGTTAAGGATATTGCAGCCACTCAAGTGGAACCAAAAGATCCTTCTAATAAAAAGAGCGCAAAACAGAAGGTAAGCAACAAAGTAATGATAGAGTACAACCCAAAAACGCCTTTCATACCCGTTGCTTATGATAACTGCGAGAACCAAAGAATGTGTGATGATGAAGATATAAATCAAGAACTTCACATGTTCACGTACTTGGCTATGAAGGTGCAGAAACATACTAACACTTCTGGAACTATTCTTGTGTTGCTGCCCAAGAATGAAAGTGCACACACAGATTTGGAACATAGGGAAATCGTCCATCAGCCTCCAATCGAATGGGTTATTGCTTGGCACAATAATTTCCTTCCTTTCAACTTAAGGACAAGTCGATTTTCTGGACCGGAAGTATTGATACGAACCCACTGTTGGATTTGGGTCAATCTGGGTCAGATCTGACCTAATTGTTGTTGGATAGAGGGAATTCAAGTGGAGGGAAATTGAAAGGAGGGGAAAAAATTTAAAATTGAAAATTCAAGAGTAGAGGGAGTGGGTTAACCGTTCCCACCAATGTTTAGTTTAAATATTAGTGTTCCTGCATATTTTAAGGGGTGGATGTTTTTGTTTCTCAACTTAGGTTTTTACCTTTGAAATTGTAGATTTAGCCTCTCTCGAATAAGGCGGTTTGTTCTATATTTAAGCATTCGATTTTCGGTTTATCAGGCTCAGAATAGTTGTTTTGACATCTAAGTGCTCTAGATGCAAGCTTTTTGTAGCCACAATACTCAGGATCAACCAGATAGTAGGGCCGACTTAACGTTTTTGGAGGCCAAAAGCGATCAAAAAATATGAGGCCCTCAAAAAAATATTGATATAAACCTTCCTCCTTTATCCAAGCTTGGGACCGATAATAATAAACTAATAAGCTTACAATTGGCGGAGTTAATTTTTTTTAAAGTTATTTATTGTGCTTGTATAATTGTATTTAGATTAAGTTTATTTTTCTATCTTTTCTTGATGCAAAATCTTTAATAAATTCTTCGTAATCAAATTCTTTTGAAAATTCTTTTTCAATCGACAAAAGAGCTAAACCGTTTAATCTTTCTTGTGACATAATAGATCGTAAATAGTACGGTAATTGTTAAAATAACTCGGTAGACAGTAAATGCATTTGGAAAAGAGTTTAAGTTTTTAATATAATTTAGTATATCAATCATTATGTCAAATTCTAAGTGTATAATTTCTCTTAACATTTTTAATTCTTGATATAGATCCACACCATCAACATCTACATTATCATTATGTTTCAAAGTATTTTCAAGAAAAATACATTTCTTTTTTAAATTTTCTTCATCGACGGATTTTAACTTTTCTATACAAACAAAAAACCAAACATAGTTTTGAACTCTTTAAATTGTTCAAATCTACTTTTAAGTGAAGAACTAGCTTGATCTATTATGTATAAAAAGTAATCGGTTTTAAAACTTTCAATTGTTGTTTTTATAGTTTCACTATCAACATTTTCATCTAACTTTTTATTTCTACGAATAAGTCGTTTATCACAAAAAACAGGTTCTACATTCATCTCTAAAGCAATTTCTTTAGCTACAATCATAACTTTTTCAAATCCCTCATCTCTATACTTCTTAAAAAAACAAATAAGTCCATCTAGTTGGTTTATAGCATCATCAATACGCATGTCTTTTGCTTGTAAGGTTTTACTAACAATGTTAATAGCATATAAAATGTCATACCAAATAACCATTCCTAATAAAAATCCAAACTATCAAACTCAGTCATTATTAAGGTCTTAACCTCACTTTGAAGTTTAGCATCATCAATCTCATCATTCAAGTCCAATAAAGCTTCTCTTAATTGTGGAGCTTGAAATCGAATTGCTTTAACACTTTCTATTCGACTTTCCCAACGTGTTTGAGATAATGGTTTTAGAGTTAGCTTAGGTGTATGATTTTGTAATACATCCCACCTTTTAGTGGATGATGAAAACATTGAATAAATACGTTGTGTTATTCCAAAAAAATCCTGAGCATATCTATAACAACTAGCCATATCACTAATTACTTAATTTAAATTATGAGAACCACATGGTGTGTAAAAGGCTCTAGGGTTAATATCCAATAATCGTCTTTGCACTCCTTGGTATTTTCCTTTCATATTTGATCCATTATCATAACTTTGTCCTCTAATGTCATCTACATCAAGTCCTATCTTATTAATTTCTTCAATAAAAACATCAAAAAGACCCTTACCGATTGTATCATTTACTATTAAAAATTCTAGAAAGTATTCTTTAACTTGTATTGGGGTTGATGACATATCTAAACATCGTAAGATAATGGACATTTGTTCTTTGTGACTTGTATCAGGAGTGCAATCTAGTATAATTGAAAAATATTTAGCTTCCTTAACTTTACTAATAATTTTTGTTTTGATTCCATTTGCTAATAAGCTAATTAGTTCATTTTGCATATTGTGTCCAAGGTAATGATTATGAATTTCATTATTTTTTATACGTCGAATATGTTCTTGCATTACCGGATCAAATTCTGCAATCATCTCAATATCACCTAAAAAGTTATCATTGTTTTCTTAAAAAAGTTTTTCTTTACTCCCACGAAATGATTCATTTTTCTTACCAAGTTTCTTCGCAATGACAATAATTCTTTTTAGTACATTTTTCCAATGTTCCTTATCTTTATTTATTTGATCTTGAATATTTTTATCAATTGTCTTATTTTTTGCCAATCTCATCTCTAGATCCATCCATGTTCTCATATTCATAATATGTATATTACTTTTTTCATGTTCTTTTAGTTTAGAATAAAAATTTCTCCAATCGTTACTACTTTCGTTTGCTAACTTACTTGTACATTGATTTACATTAAATAACTTACAACACAAACAAAATGCTCTATCAAGCTCTATAGAGTAAATCAACCATTTTCTTTCATATTTTCTCCATTAGGTAATTTTTGCATATAAAAAGAATTATTAAAATTTCTTGAAAATTCATCGTTTTGGAAATTTATCATTATAAATTTTAACCGGACCTTTTTCTATAAGTAGATCTTTAAAATTATTATTAATATTATTCCATTGACTAGGAACAACATAATTTAAAGGTTTTTTAAATTTTACTTTGATTCTCATTTATATGTTCATCACTATTTATAGGTTCATCTTCATCAAGATTTTCAAAGTTTTCATCATTATTTGTTGGTTTATCAAGGTTTTCATCAAGATTTTCAAAGTTTTCATCATTATTTGTTGGTTTATCAAGGTTTTCATCAAGATTTTCAAAGTTTCATCAATAGTTGTAGGTTATGAGGTTATCAAGGTTTTTATCGAGGTTTTCATCAAGATTTTTGAAGTTTTCATCATTATTTGTAGGTTTATCAAGGTTTTAATTATTATTAGACGTTGTGGTGCTTACAAATTTTAACATTGATGATTGATCCTTTTAATGATTCATTTAAAAATTCTATTTTGGCCTTTTTATCCCTTTTTGATGCACCACATTCAAACTTACGGATTCGGTTTGACATTGTTATAAATTGATCAAATTCTAAGCAACCAAGTTACAATTCCTAGTTATAGTATGTAGTGTAAACTTGTCAAGTAATCATATTCAAGCAATGAGATAATGAAATAAACTAATCTAAAAACAGAAAACTAATAACCAATTCAGATGCAAAACAACAACAACAACAACAACAACAACATACCCAGTATATCCCACTAGAAGCAGGGTTTGGGAGGGGTTGGGTGGTGGCAAATCTTACCTCTATATTTTAGGATAGAGAGATCGCTTCCAATGAGACCCCCGACTCGAAATGAAAAAACAAGATTATAGACACATTTCGTATATTTCAAATAATAGTTTAGCAAAACACAACGACATATAAACCAACATATACATCTCAGGCAATGAACAAAAGGCAGGCAAAATTTTAAAATAAAAAGCGCACATTCAATAACAACACTCCTAATTACTTTGCCCTATGATTGTCCTAAAAGCCCCTATTCTTAATCTTGTATTAGCACTTCACATATAAAAGAAAAGAAAAGTCTACCTATGTCACAAGCATGCATTATCTCAACCGATTCCCACTAATAGTCCTTAACCTTAATTCGACGTCTCCAGTCACTCCTATCCTTGATCATGTGCTCGGAGAGGGGCAACTCTAACATGTCCCGCCTAATCAACTCCTCCCACGTCAACTTTGGTCTCTCTCTACCCCTCCTACCATCTAAGACAATGTTATCTACATTTCTAACCGGTGCTGTCATCTGTCTTCTCTTCACATGTCCAAACCATCTCAATCTCCCCTCCCGAATTTTGTCAGTGATGCATGCTACCCCAATTCAGATGCAAAACAATTAACCAAATAACCAATTCAGAAACAAATCAATAAATCAGTTGAATAAAAAACAAGAAAACTAACCTGATGACTGAAGAGAGAGCAAGTCAGCAAGAAAAGCAACCACAGAATCACTGAATCACAAATCGATAACCCTTCTTGCCTTCTTAATCACAATATCCAGTTAACCATAGAATCACAAATCAATACACGATCCTTCTGAGTTCTGGCCTTCTTAATCGCAATATCCGGTTAACAACAGAATCACAAATCGATACACAACCCTTTTGGCCTTCTTAATCTCAATATCCAAACTCCAAAGTCGTAAAATTCGTCGGTTCGCAAGCAGGGCCAGCTGATTTGTAGGTTGAATTGAAAGGGCGACTGGGTGAGTGAGAATTTATTCAACGGTTTGAACCTAATCTTAGTGTTGTTGATCTCGAAAAGTCGCAATTGTTGAAGGGGTCGACTACTACTCATAGCCATGCTTGAAGGCTGATGCGTCATGCGTGAATGTGTGATGATTACCGAGAATACTTGAATGCTTGTCGCTTGATGATCTCGAGAGTGAAACTGAAAAGTCGCAGGGGTGTGATTGTGAAGCCGTGAAGGTCGATCGGCCAGCCGATGAGGATAGTCGAATAGACCGATTGGGGGCGATTGAGGATGAACGATTGAACGCTCGCTTTAGAATTCTAGGGTTGTGAATCCTCTAGGCTTGAGAGGCCATAAATACTATTGGGTTTGGGTCAAAAATTGGAGGCCCTATAATTTTGGGAGGCCCAAAGCCCTAGCTAGGCCAATTCTACTATTGGGCCGGCCTGGCAGATAGTAGTTATATTGATTTCATGGTAGTCTGTTTCTGTTGAAACCCCTTAACCACTAGATGAGCTTTGTAATGTTTAGAACCATCATGCCCATCCTTGATTCTAAAAACTCTTTTATTCTATGAAGTCGTCTTATTTGGTGGTAGCTCTGTCAAAACCCAAGTATGGTTCTTTTTAAGAGACCCTATCTCTTCCTTCATAGCACGCTCCTACTGGAAAGATTTTTTCATCCTATAGCTTTAGAGTAACACCGTGGTTTTAGAGTCACTCTCTTTTAGAAGCAAGTAGTTGACAGTTGATGAATATATGTCTGGACTCTGGTGGTTATGTGACATCGGTGGATCTTCTGACCTAATTGACAAGTGGAACTTGAGCTTCCGGAGCTGGAGAGTGATAAGCTAGTGAGGTAATTCCTTCACCGTCAGTTTGATCATCCTTAAATTTCACTGTCGATTGAAGCATCATGCACATTAATCTCTGCACTGCCACTGTCACGTTGATCTGTTGGAGCTTTAGTTTCACTCACTTTCCTTGTTTTATATTCTCGAACATAGTATGTTATTTTTGAACTCTTGAATTTGTTGTATTCCATCTTTATACATTTCTGGCTTGTTGAAAGTGACGTGTCTTCTCGGATTACCTTTCCGACTTTTAAAATCCCACAGCCTGTAACACATACTCTTAGACCTGTAACCGTAAATGTGCACTTCTTGACCTTTGGGTCAAGTTTATCCCTGACACCATCTTACCATCGTTTAAAAACACATAAATTTTAGGTGTTTCAGACTTATCTGCTTTCCTTGCCATTCTTGTGGTATCTTGAAATCCAAGAAGGTCCACGGTTAATCAAGTAGGCAGCAGTGTTAACGACATCAGCCCGAAATGTCTTAAGTAGCCCTGCATTCAACCTCCTGCTACAGGACCTCTCATTCTATGTTTTGTTCATCCTCTGCAACCCACTTGGTTGCGGAGTTCTTGTAACCGTCTTGAAGATATTGGTTTTAAATTGTGCAATATGCTCTTATGCATTTAGTCCAAAAATCCGATGCGCGTTGCGTGTTGCGTGATGCAAGCGCATCACGTTATTAAATGTGTTATTTATAAAAAATCTACTGAAAATTAATTTTGCATAACAACTTATATAACTCACATAAATTAAAAAACTAATGTAATAAGAAGTTACATCATATACTGTCTCCTTGCTCTATGTTTCCACAAGTAGAAATTTTAAGAATCGATTATCCTTCTCTTTGTATCTTGTTGCTATAATAATATAATCTTTGCATTTCATTTGATTAGTTTGCAAGATATATATCTAGTACATGACCTTTTCTTGCAGTGATACATGAAGACTTACAGAATGGTAGTCTTAAAGTACATGACTTGATTACATAGTGTCTTTGATTTTGGGTTTGTTTGGATGTGCACTTAAAGCTTTATTGTGATTGAAATTTGAAGTCACAACAATCTCTTATCTGCCCCATCTTTAAGCAATTGATTACCTAATATCTGTTCTTAAATCAAAACAATCACTTTGGAAATGCACATGTTGACAAAGTACTTTCATTGCATTGGGGTCACTCTGCACTGTCTAGGGAACTAGTCTCTTCTAAAACGATGGACACATACTGCTAATAAAAAAATTAATGTTAAAAATTATATAAAATTTGCAGCACGTGGCAAGGTGGGGGCGTCTCGAAGTTTTGAACGATTGAGAGCCGTTAAGGTAAGGGAGCTTGGTAGGGTATCATCCACTTCAGAAAAGGGTCAAAAGGATGGTGATTCACGTAGTAAACCGAATGTTTCAGTACACGAGGAAACACTTTTGGCTAAACAAAATAGATCAGACGCTAAGAATGATGATGATGCGGCAGATGTTGATAGGAGTATTTCCAAAGGTAGGGTTAAGAACGTTGGTGAGATATCAAGTAAACTAAGGAAATCAAATGCTGCTGGTGATTTTTTTAGCAGAAAATCATTTAAAGACATGGGATGCACCGATTACATGCTACAATTTTTGAACAGCCAGCTTATTGCATACCCGTCACATATTCAGGTACTGCCACACGCAATTATTGTCTTCTTTTCTCAATACGATACAACACAAGATGGTAAAATTGGGCAGGCGAGTTGCCAATCATAAAACGTTGAATAAAATGATATTAAAACTTCAAAAGTTTTATGCATTAAAAGTAGACCTTGCATGAATTAGAATCCGTTTAAGCCATTTGACCTGTTTGAGATAAAGATACAACTCAATTTGGTTCATTAATAAGTAATGGATCGAAATTACCACCCCCAAGAAATGATAATCCCATGATCCGAAATTTGAAGCTGTTTGTTAAGGTGTTATATGTTTATAATAAAGTTCAGTTGTGGTAATGGATTGCTTCTTGTTTCGTTCAGGGAAAATGATGATTGTAATAATGTAGTTTCCTATACTGTTTATCGTTCTAGTGCTTGTTAATTACATTAATCATCCCTTGACTTATGTGTAATCTGCAGCTTTGGTTTATTGACTAAAAGAATTGCTTACCTTTCTTGAGTTATTGCGTGTTAAAATTACCCCCATTTTGTCTCCAGCTTCTCTATTAGCACTTGTATGAAAAAGTTGCATGTGTGATGTAGATTTCTAGTTTTGGTGATATGATTGTTGGATTGCACACTTTTTTTTTTCTCCCTAAAATGATGAAATGATGAAATTTTCACGACCCGAAGGCTCCTATACTAGAACTACTTACATCTTCTCTCATTTTCACTGTGTGTTGGGCGTTATATGTTGCTCCCACTTTTGTTTGACTTGAATATTAAGAGTGAATGTAATTGCAGGCTATTTCATTCTCACATGTAATTAATGGGAAGAGTTGCGTCATAGCTGATCAGAGTGGGTCTGGGAAAACTTTGGCCTATCTTTTACCAGTCATTCAAAGTATTAGACAAGATGAACTGGAAGGAATTGCCAAATCCTTACCTCAAAGTCCTCGAGTAGTGATACTAGTGCCAACTGCTGAGTTGGCTTCTCAGGTTTGATGTTCTATCGCTATTAGTTATTCCCTGTTACAAACTGAATTAACGGTACTGAATGATTAAACTTTGAAAAGTGATACAAACTACTTGCTACATCACCTATTTATAGAAGTTAGAAAGAACTAACTAACTATTACCAAACTAGTCCTCATACTAATCATTCTATACATTTTGAGCACAAAGTTTCTAAACTACTAAACATTACAAAGAATTAACACTAACAATCACCCCCTTAATTCTTTTATTCCACCTACTCCCAGCAACTTCTTCATATCAGTAAACTTCAGTCTTGGTAAAGCCTTAGTAAGAATATCAGCCCTTTGCTCTTCTCCAGAAATATGCTTCACCACTACCAAACCTCTTTCAACACAACTTCGTATATAATGGTATCTGACATCTATGTGCTTAGATCTTCCATGAAACACTGGATTTTTCATAAGTTGGATAGCTGACTTATTATCTACATGAATTAGAATCGGATCTGCCTTAATACCTGTCACATATTCCAATACTCCTTTCAACCAAACAGCTTGTTGAGCAGTGGCTGTTGCAGCCATAAACTGCATCACACGAAGATAAAGCCACAGTATCTTGCTTTTGACTAGGCCCTCCTCCATAATAAAACACCATTCCTGTGGTGCTTTTACCATCAGCCTTTGTAGGAGCATGAGAGCTGTCACTGTAGCCTACTAAGTCATCAACTTTCCCACACTTATACCAAATACCATGATCTAGTGTTCCTTTCAAGTATCTTAGGATATGTTTAACTGCTTGCCAGTGAGTAGTTCTAGGGGATTCCATAAATCTGCTTGCTATACCCACTGAATAACTCAAATCAGGTCTAGTTTGAGTCAGGTATCTCAAGCATCCAATGACTCTTCTGTACATTGTTGCATCCACAACTTCATGTTCTTCATCCTTTCCCAATTTTAACCCCGGATCCATAGGAGTTTTAGTTGAATTGCACTCCCACATTTTCTGATCTTGCAATATCTTCTTGGCATATCCTGATTGATTCAAGAAAATACCATTCTCTTCTTGTTTCACTTCTATGCCCAAATAATAATTCAATAATCCAAGGTCAGTCATCCCAAATTTGGACCTCATCATGACTTTGAATTCCTCAACCGTTCTAGTGCTAGAGCCAGTGACAATTATATCATCTACATACACTCCAATTATCACAGATCCTTCTTCAGTTCGCTTCTTGTACACTGCATGCTCTTGTGGGCATCTTTTAAAACCAAATTTTAATAAAGTGTCATGTAACTTCTCATTCCAAGCTCTTGGAGCTTGCTTAAGGCCATAGAGAGCCTTAATGAGCTTATACACCAGCCCCTCCTTCCCAGGTTTCACAAAACCTTCGGGCTGAGTCACATACACTTCCTCCTTCAACTCACCATTTAAGAAGGCTGTTTTGACATCTAGATGATGAACCTTCCATCTATGTGCAGCTGCTAGGGCTAGAATCACTGTCACAGTTTCCAGCCTTGCCACAGGGGCAAACACCTCCTCATAGTCTATGCCATACTTCTGCACATACCCTTTCACTACCAGTCTAGCTTTATGTCTTGTAATCCTTCCTTCTGCATTCTTCTTAAGTTTGAACAGCCATTTAACCCTATTGGTTTCAACCCCCTTGGACGCTGAACCAGTTTCCAAGTTCCATTCTTCTCTATGCTATCAATCTCATCCTGCATAGCCTTCCTCCACTCAGAATTTCCCTTAGCCTGCTCATAGTTTGTAGGCTCTTTGATCAACAACAATTCTGATTCATTAAAACTAGGGGGCTCAAAAGGGATTTGTTCTAAAACCTTAGTCCTATTGAACACATCATTGAGGCTAGTAAAACCTTTAGGTGGGGTATCATCATAACTTGACCTGGGAATCTGATCATCTCCTGAATGATAACCTTCATCCTCACCCCCTGAATTCTCCATTCCATCTGAAGGAGGTACAGGTTCTTCATTTTGAACTCCTGCTGATTCAGGGTGATCTGGTGAATACTCTGAGGACATGATTGGTAAGCTCATCTCTAGGACTTATATCAAGACTCTGATTCACAGAATCAGATGTTTGTCCTCTTGATGAAACATCCTCTTCACCAGAGAAAGCTATAGTCATGCCAAGCCTGGCATATCTTTCACTAGGCTTATCAAGCTCACTAGTGTCCCATTCCCATGGCTTTCCTCTTCAAACTTAACATCTTTGCTGACTACAATCTTGCCAGTCATCGGATTGCACATCCTGTAAGCTTTTGTACCAGGTTCTACGCCTAAATGTACCATACGGGTGCTTCTATCATCCAGCTTCTTAACTTGATGGCCTGGAATCTTAACATAAGCTTTGCAACCGAATACCCTTAGATGCTTCAACTTAGGCCTTCTTCTATACAAGCTTTCATATGGAGTCATGTGCTCTAAGGCTTTTGTTGGACATCTGTTTAACAAAAAGACAGAGTGTCTTACTGCTTCAGCCCAAAGGTCTAGAGGCACATGCATAGCCTTTAACATAGACCTAGCCATGCCCATAATTGTTTGATTTCTTCTTTCCACAACTCCATTCTGTTGTGGAGAGTAGGGAGCAGTCAAGTACCTCCTAATCCCTTCCGTATCACACAGTTGCTCAAAGGTCTTTGAGGTGAATTCTCCCCCCCCCCCAATCAGTTCTAAGAGCTTTGAACTTATGGGCTACTTCTACATGAATCTGGGTCTTAAACTTTTTGAATGCTGCTGGTGCTTCATCCTTTGACTTGAGCACGAACACCCACATGTATCTTGAGAAGTCATCTACCAGGAGCATAAAGTACCTGTTCCCAGCAGGTGTGGGTGGGTCTAGGGGTCCACACAGGTCAGCATGTACCAGCTCTAGAGGTGCTTTTGCTCTGAAGCTGCTGACACTCGGATAAGGTTGACTCCTGTGCTTTCCCACCAAGCAGCTCTCACATAATTGTGATTTGTGATCAATCTTGGGCATCCCCTTTACCATATTGTATCTGGACATGTTGTTTATGGAGTCAAAACTCAGATGTCCCAGCCTTGCATGCCATGTCCAGGCTATGTCATGCATTGCTGTTAGTAAACACATTGGGGTAGTGACCTGCAACTTGATCTTGTAGAGTCTATTCTTTGACTTCTTTACTTTCATCAAGGTCTTCCCACTCTTCTCATAAATCCACAGGTACCCCTCCTTCATCAGGATCTTGCATCCCACTTCATCAAGTTGACTTAAACTCGGTATGTTGCTCGTCAAAGCAGGTATGTAGTAGACATTTGTCATTACTCTATGCTCTCCATTGCTACATTGGAAGCATATGGAACCCCTGCCTTTGATTTCAACCACTGACCCATCCCCAAACTTCACTTTGCCTGTTATGGCTTCATCAAGTTCTGTGAAGTGGGTTTTGATACCAGTCATGTGGTTGCTGGCCCCATTGTCAAGGTACCAGGAGCATGAGTCTTCTCCCTTAGGCAAAGTCTTAGGGAACACACTCTGTTCCTCAAGTAGGCCCAAATCTTTTGTGACTTTTTCCATCAACAAGGTAGGATCTTGGTCTTCTTGAGTTTGGGTCAGATGTGCCTCCTGATCTCCTCTTTTGGGAGCCCTGCACTCGCGTGAGAAGTGACCCAATCTATCACAGTTGTAGCACCTCAGGTTTCTTTTATCTTTCTTAGTGGTGTTTCCATCCTTGTTACCACCATCAGGGTTGATCTTGCCACCCTTGCCCTTTGCATACCTTCCTTTCCCCTTTCCTCTACTCCTGTTCTCCCTGCGGCAGGGGGTCGTTGGAATTCAGGCTTGGACTCACTCCTTGCCCTTTCTTGCCATTCACTCTTTGTTAGAAGAAGCTGCCCTAAGGAATTTTTGCCTTGAGAGGCTGGCTTCAGCCTCTCTTCATAGGCCTTTAACCTCCCTACCAATTCTTCAAAGGTCATTTCCTGAAGATCAGAAAATTGTTCTATGGTTGCCACAATGGGGAGAAATCTATCTGGGGTCGCCTTCAACAACTTTCTCACTTGTTTGGAGGATGCTATGGTTGTTCCCAATGCCCTGTATCTTGACACTAATTCACCCATCTTCCCTGCAAAGTCATCTATGGACTCGTTCTCCCCTATGGACAACATCTCAAACTCATGATCAAGAGTTTGAATCCGGGCCTGTTTTACTCTTTCCTCTCCCACATAGCGTTTCTTCAAGGCACCCAAATGTATTTCGCAGACGTGAATGCAGCCACTTGCATCAATACATCCTTCGACAAAGACTAGAATATGAAGGCTCTTGCCTTCTTGCCCAGCTTGGCATCCACCGCGCCTGGAGTGGGTGGTTCAATGGCATCCTAGAGCCCCTGGGCATCCATCAACGCCTCCATCTTTATCGCCCAGGAGGTGTAGGTCGTCGGCGTGAGAATTGGGATTTTGAACGAAATTGGGTCACTGATGTCCTTCAGAACCACCTGTCTGTTGTGGTCTGCTGTCACACCCTCAATTTCCACAAACGGGTATTACCGTTAGGCGTGTGACTTCCAGGATCTCAGCCACTAGTTACACCAAACGACACGTTAATTGTAAAACATAATTCATTTTTGAAGTTTGATATTACCAAAGACCAAGTTTTTAAAGTAAACATAACAGAAGTTGCGGAAGCATAGTAAATCTTAATTGTTTAAATGGCGCAACACGCGCAAACCGAATAAATGAACGTTACTGAAAAATATTAAATAAGCCACGTGAGATAATAAATGCATGAATGAATACTCCTAATCGTGCGCGTCTTGTGAACCTGAAAGAAACATGCTAAAGTGTCAACACAAGGTTGGTGAGTTCACAGGTTTTGATAAACAGAACATAAAGTAAACCGATACAGTAAACAAAGTAATATCAGTAGGTAGCTAGTCTACTAAACCAGTTACTCGGTGTATGAAGTTCGAAACCGAAGCTGACAATCGAAACTGAACGCCTCGGCTGTGAATACCTGGTCACAGCAACAGAACTTAGGTCAATTAAACACCCGTTTGACGAACGTTGTGCTAGCGCGACTAGCCCGGGTGGGGTTTGTCAAACCCAGTAGATCTACTCAGAATTGCCTCGCTATACTACATACATTAACGGTTCGAGAGTGAGGACTTAAGTGGTATCACACTAGTAACAGGTGATATTACAATAATACTGATCAATGAAAATGAAATTGTTTCCACGTTTCTACTTGCGTAGTAACGGACCGAAGGGCAAAGTATACTAACATAGTATCATGTATATGCAGTATCACAACAATCCAATGTAATGTAACGTTTATGAAAACAGCATGTTTCTCTCCCCCGAAAATAGTATAAAGTAAAAGTGGGGCCGTGAACTCACCTTGGATCGATGTGATGTATATGAACAAGAACTTCAAAGAATTGGGCAATGCACGATCAAACACGTTCAATACCTATTATTGTTTGTAATGGAGTCTTTAATATAATACGAATAT
This sequence comes from Flaveria linearis, assembly GCA_024085815.1. Taxonomy (NCBI): domain Eukaryota; kingdom Viridiplantae; phylum Streptophyta; class Magnoliopsida; order Asterales; family Asteraceae; genus Flaveria; species Flaveria linearis. The sequence continues at coordinate 46,397,315 of CM044001.1, forward strand.
ATTTGGTAAAGTTTGGTCGATTTGATTTAGCACGTGGCACACACACAATTAGATGTATATATATGTTACAATATTTTTATAGATTTGTATTAATCAATAATTATCAATAAGCATTAAGTTTTACCAAATAATTATTTACATTTTGATTTCACTATAAGGGTTTCATATATGTATTTAAATATTTTTAGAATTAAATATAAAAATGATATGGTTTAATTATATAATTTATAATTATCCAAGAATATTTACATCATACCTCACCAAGGATGGTGACTTCTCGGGCTCATCGAGGACGATGAGTCCAAACAGGGGGTGCTTGTGACACCCTACGCATATCTCACATTGACCGTGGACAGGAGAGATTCCTGGTTCATAAGGAGTGTCTGGCCTCTAATATCAACAACGCGTTTTGGGCGTATTGGCTGTGGATGAGAGGAGAACTCCACAGTTAAGCGTGCTCAGGTGGGAGTAATCCAGGGATGGGTGACCTCCCTGGGAAGTTTTCACCCGGGCAACCAAAAGCAAATCCGTGAGCTCCTCGTGGGCGAAGCGGACAATATTGTTGGTGTGAGAGGCCGGGTGTTACAGAATGTTATCAGAGCCGCGGTTGGAAGCCGGTTCCAATTACTTTAACTTATTCCAACCGAATGCCCCCAATTCATCAAGAACCCTAATTCGATTGGTATCAAATTGATGCCCTCTGTAACACCCGGCCTCTCACACCAACAATATTGTCCGCTTCGCCCACGAGGAGCTCACGAATTTGCTTTTGGTTGCCCGGGTGAAAACTTCCCAGGGAGGTCACCCATCCCTGGATTGCTCCCACCTGAGCACGCTTAACTGTGGAGTTCTCCTCTCATCCACAGCCAATACGCCCAAAACGCGTTGTTGATATTAGAGGCCAGACATTCCTTATGAACCAGGAATCTCTCCTGTCCACGGCCGATGTGGGATATGTGTAGGGTGTCACAAGCACCCCCTGCTTGGACTCATCGTCCTCCATGAGCCCGAGAAGTCACCATCCTTGGTGAGGTATGTCCCACACCCCGAACGGCATAGGAGTGGCTCTAATACCATTCTGTAACACCCGACCTCTCACACCAACAATATTGTCCGCTTCGCCCACGAGGAGCTCACGGATTTGCTTTTGGTTGCCCGGGTGAAAACTTCCAAGGGAGGTCACCCATCCCTGGATTGCTCCCACCTGAGCACGCTTAACTGTGGAGTTCTCCTCTCATCCACAGCCAATACGCCCAAAACGCGTTGTTGATATTAGAGGCCAGACATTCCTTAAGAACCAGGAATCTCTCCTGTCCACGGCCGATGTGGGATATGTGTAGGGTGTCACAAGAAAATGTTGGGGGCCGGGTTCGAACCCGCGACCCCCGGTTCACACACCCACGCACCAAACCACTGAGCCAAGGGCTCACCCGTGATTAACAGAGCGTGATTAACAGAGCTCATGGTCCCGAACCATGTCTCAGTAAAGGATCGTTGCCGGTCCATCTTATAGGTCCTGGCATGGTTAATCGGTTGTCTGACAGACAAACCACCTACATTTTCTTGTGACACCCTACACATATCCCACATCAGCCGTGGACAGGAGAGATTCCTGGTTCATAAGGAATGTCTGGCCTCTAATATCAACAACGCGTTTTGGGCGTATTGGCTGTGGATGAGAGGAGAACTCCACAGTTAAGCGTGCTCAGGTGGGAGCAATCCAGGGATGGGTGACCTTCCTGGGAAGTTTTCACCCGGGCAACCAAAAGCAAATCCGTGAGCTCATCGTGGGCGAAGCGGACAATATTGTTGGTGTGAGAGGCCGGGTGTTACAGAATGGTATCAGAGCCACTCCTGTGCCGTTCGGGGTGTGGGACATACCTCACCAAGGATGGTGACTTCTCGAGCTCATCGAGGACGATGAGTCCAAACAGGGGTGCTTGTGACACCCTACACATATCCCACATCGGCCGTGGACAGGAGAGATTCCTGGTTCATAAGGAATGTCTGGCCTCTAATATCAACAACGCGTTTTGGGCGTATTGGCTGTGGATGAGAGGAGAACTCCACAGTTAAGCGTGCTCAGGTGGGAGCAATCCAGGGATGGGTGACCTCCCTGGAGCATTCATTCATGCATTTATTATCTCACGTGGCTTATTTAATATTTTTCAATAACGTTCATTTATTCGGTTTGCGCGTGTTGCGCCATTTAAACAATTAAGATTTACTATGCTTCCGCAACTTCTGTTATGTTTACTTTAAAAACTTGGTCTTTGGTAATATCAAACTTCAAAAATGAATTATGTTTTACAATTAACGTGTTGTTTGGTGTAACTAGTGGCTGAGATCCTGGAAGTCACACGCCTAACGGTAATACCCCGTTTGTGGAAATTGAGGGTGTGACAGAATGGTATCAGAGCCACTCCTGTGCCGTTCGGGGTGTGAGACATACCTCACCAAGGATGGTGACTTCTCGGGCTCATCGAGGACGATGAGTCCAAACAGGGGGTGCTTGTGACACCCTACGCATATCTCACATTGACCGTGGACAGGAGAGATTCCTAGTTCATAAGGAGTGTCTGGCCTCTAATATCAACAACGCGTTTTGGGCGTATTGGCTGTGGATGAGAGGAGAACTCCACAGTTAAGCGTGCTCAGGTGGGAGCAATCCAGGGATAAGTGACCTCCCTGGGAAGTTTTCACCCGGGCAACCAAAAGCAAATCCGTGAGCTTCTCGTGGGCGAAGCGGAAAATATTGTTGGTGTGAGAGGCCGGGTGTTACATCTGCCATCGAATTGGATCAAGAAATCGAAGTTTGTGGGAATCACACGCGATTGCAGTCGACAGTGATGGCAATTTCGAGTTCAACAGGAATCGAAGAATTCGAGTCGGATGATCGAGGGAAGAAGGTCAAGATCGAGAGAGGAAGACGATGGATCGAGAGCCTATTGCATCTCTGATACCAAATGTTACAAACTGAATTAACGGTACTTAATGATTAAACTTTGAAAAGTGATACAAACTACTTGCTACATCAACTATTATAGAAGTTAGAAAGAACTAACTAACTATTTACCAAACTAGTCCTCATACTAATCATTCTATACATTTTGAGCA